>PVKB01008374.1:0-17456 GCA_004027205.1 Ctenodactylus gundi | reverse complement strand
CACACACACACACACACACACACACACACACACACACACACACCGTGAAGGCGGGCCCAAGAGCATCAACAACACACGCCTGCACACACACACACACACACACACACACACACACAGTGTGCACACAGATGGACACACTGAGGGCAGGCCCACCACGGGGCAACACCGACGAAGCACACACACTGAAGCACAAACACATGCATGCACTGTGAAGGCAGGCCCACCAATGCACACAGAAACACCAAGTGACTGAGCCAGGAGGATTGCTGTGAGTCCAAGGCCAGCCTGGCAAGACCCCGTCTGGAAAGAAAAAGAAAGAAAAAGAAAGAAAGAAAGAAAGAAAGAAAGAAAGAAAGAAAGAAAGAAAGAAAGAACTCCCAGCCTGGTCACACAGGCACATGCCACCCCTCAAACACGGATATGTGTACACTTGTATACACAAGGTGCTACTGAAGTGTACTGAGCACATCTTTGCCTACCTAGGCCAGGGAAAGAGAAGTTCAGGTTCATAGTGAAAGGGTGCACACAGCACGAAGGAAGTGACTGGCTCCAGAAACCCTGCCCAACGTCCCTGGTTTGTCAAGATCAGAACTCCTGTGGTGCCCTCCATTCCCACCCTATGGCCCTGCCTACTGCTTCAGGGTGAACACACACACACACACTCCCATGAACTCACATACGGCCATTCACTGCAGCTGGACTATTAATGTGAAGTCCTGGTGGCGCCACAATGCCCTTCTGGTGGGTGAAAGGACACATACACGGGGGGGATGTCACCCAGCCATCTAACATGAAAAACCTGGAGAAAACTCAAGTGTGCATTCCTAGGCAGACCAGAAGCCCGGAAGAAGGCGCACACCGCGACTCCAGCTAGGACGTGGCAGAAGAGGCAGAACTGCAAAGGAGACCGTGAAGCCACCCGCCACACTGCTGCCAAGGGCGGGAGGTCCGAGCGGGGTAGAGAGGGCACAGAGGGACCCAGGGCTCTGCAGCACAGGGGAGAGTGGACGCGTCATTGTACAGCTGCACTAGCCACCAAGAGTGAACCCTAAGCCAGGAGTGTGCAGACCTGTGACCCCAGCCACCTAAAGGCGGAGGTAAGACAGTGGCATCCTGGGCAACTTAGCGAGACCCACACGGTGATTGCCTGGAAGGTCCGGCCTGGTGGAGACAATGGGGAGGCTGCACAGTATGGAGAGGGAGTGGACAAACCCTGTTGACTTTTCTCGGAACGTTGGCATGAGCATAAAACCGCTCTAAACATAAAAGAGAGAGACAGAGAGAGAGAGAGAGAGAGAGAGAGAGAGAGAGAGAGAGAGAGAGAGAGAGAGGGCCTTGCTCTGTAGCCCAGGCTGGCCTTGGACTCAGGGCAATCCTCCCACCTCAGCCTCCCGAGTGCTCAGACTACAAGTGTGCGCCACAGCTTATGTGGTGCTGGGATATTGAACTCAGGGCCTGTGTTTGCTGGGCAAGCGCTTTAACCACTGTGCCACTCCTCTAGCCCCATAAAAGTTTATTTTTAAAAAACCTTTACATTGTATAAACATTACACTTACAAAAGAAACTTTTGGAAAAATTGCTTTCTTATAAGCTTGTAAAAGCTTAAAGCTTTTCAACTTTCTGGACAACTGTTTTTTGAGATAGGGTGTCTGTAGTCCAGACTGGTCCTGAACTATGTAGACAGACTATCCTTGAGGTCATAGCAATCCTCCTGCCTCAGCCTCTTGAATGCTGGGCTTACAGGTGTGTACGACCATGCCCAGTTTACGTGGTTCGGGGGAATCGAACTCTACGCCTCCAGCCAACTTTTTTTTTTCCTTGACGTGGAGGGGTCGCACCATGTTGCCCAAGTTGGTCTTGAACTTGTGTTCTTCCTGCTTCAGCCTCCTAATTAGGTAGAAATACAAATATGTTCCACTACGCTTGGTTACTTCTTGGAAAACCTAAGTTTTTTTGTTTTGTTTTGTTTTGTTTTGTTTTAAAGGAGAATAGGATTTTCCAGGGAAAGAAACTTGGGATTATCTGGTACCAGTACTAACTGTGCACGAGCCTGGGAGGTCCTCTAGCACTGACCCACATGGTGACATGGACAGGCCCGGAGAGGCTCCAGGGCTTCCTGCCCACAGCTCCCTTCCTCACCGGGGTCACATGCTACACAACCGAACACTGCAGAATGAGCAGCAGGGTTTCTGTACGCCTGGCACTAGGATAAAGTAGCTCCTGTACCACTATGGCCTGCTAGCTCTCCGGGCAAGGCACCAGGTGTCCTACCCGTGGCCCTCCGCTCTGCAGGAGCCTGTGCCGGGGCCTTGCCCCTCCGCTCTGCAGGAGCCTGTGCTGGGGCCTTGCCACTCCTCAGGCCCAAGCCCCAACTTGCGCTTTGACTGTTTCCTTCTGCCAAGAAAAACCTCATTCCCTTTCCATTGTTTTTTTTTTTTTTTTTTTTTTTGTCCCAATTCTAAAACAAAAGCAAAGATGCCAGGGCTAATATAACCTGATCACCCGTTCCATGTGTTAACAAAATTCCACTGAAAACAGAGTTGGGGTCCCAGAGCCCCTGACAAGTCACTGAGGTCCTTTCCCTTGGATTCCTTCCTTCTACAGTGCAGGTAGAGAATGCAGGGCCTCGTGCATGCTGAAGACAAACTCTAACACAGAGTCCCCAGCACCATGACCCCTTCCCTTGGCCCTGAGCCAAGTCTGCACTGCTTCCAAAAGGATGGCCCGGCCAGACCTCTGGTCTAGCTCCCAGCCCTCACAGTCTTCATTCCCTGTGTCCTCCCCAAAGACCTTCCCTGGCCCATCCCTTTCCACCAGCTGCCCACACTGGAATCAGATATCCCTAACTCCAGGGCCCCAAGTGGAATTGCCTGCTCCCCTGCAGATCACCAGTGTCTGGCTCTGATGTGTGCAGGGGCTTCTCTCTTCCCATTTCACCCTACATACCTTACCCTCACCTACCACTGGGCTACAACTTTCCTAACAGATATGATGGCATCTCGACTACAAGCACACTCTCACCTGGCATCTGAAGCCCACTCCACCCTCTGGCTTCATGGCTCTACCCACTCTCAGGCCCTTATTCACAAGCCTTCTTTCCCCAGACACAAATAGGCTAAGCTGGCGACATGCCTGAAGGGCTCAAGGCGGTCAGAGAAGCTCCAGCCTCAACGTGCCCAGCACAGACCAACCTCTCAGCACCGGACCACTCAATACACCACACACAAGCTCTGTGCCTGCAGTCCTTGCACATGGGCCCATACCCGGGCGAAACTTCTCAGCCCTGGTCCCTTCAACACCCAGCACACAGCCCTACAACCAGACCCAGGCCTTTCGACTGCATGCTCTCAACACCCCTACACTGGTCCATACCCGGGGCCAGGTTCTGTTCTTATTCTAAGTGCCCAGCAAGGCACTACTTCTGTGTGTCATTGGGTCCTGTACCTTGCTTTAGCATGAAGCCCTGGGATCTACCGCCATGACCCCCCCCCCCCCCCATGAGCAAGGATACGATGCCACCTCCCCTCACACACCCACTCTCTGATACCACTTCCCCAGCAGCTAATTCACACCTCACAGGACCACCAGGGATGACCTCTCAAAGCCATCCTGTGTAAGATGGTCTACACCCAGTATGGGCAGCCCATGTGCCCTGGACAGCTAGTGACATGGCCCCACAAAAATTACAAACTGTGTTGTGGTTAGGATCTGGAGTGTCCCCCAAAAGTCTCATGTATTTTAATGTTATGGATTGTCTATGGAGCCATGTTGGTGGACTGGGGTCTGGTCTGGAGGGATAGATTGCAGTTGTTGGGATTGGAGGCGTGAGAGTTAAGACTAAGGGTGTGTAATGGCCACACCTTCAATACCCGCATGCAGGAGAGACTAAGACTGGGACTTGGACTAGTCTCGATTAGTCTCACTTGCCTGTCTGTCTGTGACGTCCTGAGAAGCTGCCTCCACCTCTCTGTCTCTGCCATGTACTTCAATTGCTGCCAGCTGCCCCTGAATGGACTGTGACCATCTGAAACTGTAAGCTAAAATAAACCTTTCCTTTCCTAAAATTGTGCGTGTCAGGTATTGAGTCACAGCAACAAAAAAGACAAACTGTCAGTCCCGTATGCAGCTCTAGGCCATGTTCGTGACTCCATCACTTGGTGCCGGAGCAGGGAGGGCCCGGGCAACAGTGACACGCCATGCAGGGGGTGCGGCAGGGCTGACCCTCCTGTGCCTCCTGCTCACTGCCAGCTGAATGGGCCCTCCTGCACCCGACACTCATGTGCCTGTATGACCTGGAAAGTCCCCATGACAGAATTTCATCAACACGCATGCACATGCACCTGGAATGACAGGCATTTCTTATTATTAAGCAGACATGAAGGTTTCTTACTAAACTTGGGCTTATTTAACTAAACTCAGTGTGGACGCAGTCTTCCCTCCTCTAAATTTGTTAATCTCACTGAGTATGACAATAAAGGAAGTACTGACACTTGTACATATGAACCATATTACACATTGTATGTAGCCTGCACAGTTCTTCACTCAGTGTGGGCCGGGCAAACCAAAAGGCTAGCCATCAACGGTCTACCCCAGACGTCCAAACTTGGTTGTTGGTGAAGGGGCACAAACAGGATATACAAAATAGTTAACACACACGTGTAAGCACCCCAGCTGCCTGTTCTGAAGAATATTTCATTATAACGTTAAAACTAAAGGGTAGACTGTAAGCCAGCCATGCTCAGTCTGCGCAGCTCAGGCCACCACTGCCCGGAAGCACGCTGCACGCGGGGTACCTTACCTTTGTTGGGAGGGTACTTTGGCTTTTTGCCGCCACCAACTAAAGCCAAGTAGTTGCAGCGAAACAGCATTTCCACATGGCCGACTCCTCCTTCTAAAAACTCTGAAATGATAGTTTTAAAAGGAGAAGTTTTATAAATTAACACGCATATTTTACAACTGAAAAATCAAGACATACAGCAGTCACCATTTTATTTTTAATCAACAGTTTACATCCAACTACTGTCAGAAATGCAGTGAGCCAGGCCGGGCGTGGTGGGTTCGAGGCTCTGCTCGGCATTCTGCTGTCACCAGCCCTGCTTCCGCAGACGGGCACACACGGGCTAGGAGAGTAGTTCAACAATGAGAGCACTTGCCGAGCAAGTGCCAAGACCCTAAGTTTGATTCTCTTGCATAATAAGCTATCTGGACATGGTGGCATATACCTGTAATCTCAGTATTTGGAAGGCTGAGGCGAGAGGATTCCCGAGTTAGAAGCCAGCATGGGCTACAAAGTGAGTTCAAGACTAGCCTGGACATCTCTCTCAAAGAGGGGATTGGCCGGGAAGGACAGACAACACACTAAATTCATGGATTCGGATACTGCTAGGCTATAGATCAGTGATTAAAGTGCTAGCCTGGGAAGCACAAGGCCCCGTGTTCAATCTCCAGCACCACATACTTGCTGGGTGTGGTGGCATATGCCTGCAATCCCATCACTCACGAGCCTAATAGGAGGACTGTCAGGAGTTCAAGGCCAGCCTGGGCTACACAGTGAGTACAGGACCAGCCTGGGCTACAGAGTAAGACTCTGTCTCAGAAAGAAGAAAGGAAAAAAAGAGAGAAGGAGAGAGAGAAAAGAAAGACATAGCAAAATCTAGACATCAGACAGCAGAGTTAAAGCCTCACCACAAAACGTAAGTTCCTTCCTCATTCTGAACTCTGAAGTGCTCAGAAAGCTCCTGAATTATACCAGAGGGAAACACCACTGCTGTTGTTGTCCTCCAGGACAACATATAATCAGTGCCCAGGAGCCCAGCAGGGAGACATCACGGTCACGTGGTTCGTGTAACAAGCAGAACCTGCCTTTAGATCTCTCGACTGCAGTGACCTTCAGTTCAACCAGGGAGAGATGGGGCAGCCAGCCCACAAAGACGCCCTCTGCCTCCAGTCATGGCTGCACACCGCGAGGCAAGAACCCATCTTCTTGCTAGAGGACAGGGCCTGCCAGAAGACCTGGAAAGGACTGCAGCACACTCCACGACATAATACCTTTTCTCGACAACATCACATTCCTGACAGATAGGCTGCCTCACAGCAATCCGGCTTTAACAGGGGTGGGAGCCACGGTCAGTATGCTGGCTCCTCCTCCTCTGGGGCCGTGCAAGCAACCACCCTCCAGCCTCAAGGCCTCCACTTCTCTCTTGCAGTTCACTCAAGCTAACATTCCGACAGCCTGGGTGCCCCGAGGAAATGCAAGAAGTGTCGCACATCAGAGCTTAAGTTGCGCTCCATAACCTTAATCTTCCGTGGGACAAGTGTCTGCACCCAGAGGAGGGAAGACTGGATCCACACTCAGAAGAGGAAGGCTGGGGGGGGGGGGCTGATGGAATAGTACGGCCATTAGAACTCTTGCCTACATCAGCTGGGCATGGGGACATACACCTATAATCCCAACACTCAGGAGGCTGAGCCAAGAGGACTGCTGTGACTTCGAAGCCAGCTTGAGCTACACACTGAGTTGAGAATCAGGCTGGACTATAAACTGGAACAAGGAGGAGGAGGAAGAGGGGGAAGAGGAGAGCAAGGACAAGAAAAGGGAGGGTGGTTCTTTATACAGATTTATTCACAGTAGGTCAAAAATCTAAACACAGGGCCCAAAGCCATAAAATCCCTGGAAGAAAACAGGCAAGATTCAAGACACTGGATTTGGTAGTGACTTCTTGGCAGAGACACCAAAAGCACATGCAGTCAGAGCAAAACAGACAGACAGGACAGTGAGAAAAGACTACGGAGCAAAACAAAGGATCTGCAAGATCTCTGCTTTTCTTTTTGAGACAGGGTCTCGCTCTGCAGCCCAGGTGGGTCCTGAGCTCACCCTGGAGCCCAGGCTGGCCTTGGACTCACAGCGATCCTTGTGGTGTATGTAGAATGCTGGGATTACAGGTGTGAGCCACCATGCCTGGCTTACCCTTTTCACTGTTTATATGAGACAGGGTTGTGCTGAATTGGTAAGTTGCCCAGGTTGGGCTCCAACTTTAGAATGCTCCTTCCTCAGCTTCCCATGGTGCTGGAATTACAGGCGTGCACCGCCACGGCCAGCTTACGTGGTACTGGGGAATCAAACTCAGGTACTTAGTGCAAGGCAAGCACTTTAACCAGTGACCTGAAGAGGTGAGAAAACCTGGGATCTCGTGTCGTTTGCCATCAACCCCAAAGACACATACACAGAACCACCACAAAATCCAGCCAGGCCCAGCAGCACAGGCCTGTAATCCCAACACTCAGGGAGGAGGATCGTAAATTCAAGCCCAGCACAATCAATTTAGCAAGACCCTGTTTCAAAATAAAAGATTAAGGAAAAAAAAGGGACAGAGGATGTGCCTCTGTAAAGGCCCAGCATTCCATACCAAGTACTACAAAAAATAAAAAAGGAAATGCAGCAGTTCTACTACTGGACATACATGTCCAAAAGAATTTAAAGCAAGGTCTCAAAGATATTACTTGTACACCCATATTTTAACAGCTCTAGTCACAAAAGTCAAGGTATATAGATGCAACTTGTGTATCTGAGGACAGATTTTTTTTTTTTTTAACAGGGTCTCATTCTGTAGTCCCAGCTGGTCCTGAACTCACTATGTAGCCTAGGCTGGCCTTGGACTCATAGCAATTCTCCTGACTCAGCCTCCAGAGTGCTGGGATGACAGGCATGCGCCAGCAAGGATGGCTTACATGGTGCTAATGAAGTGAACTTAGGGACCTGTGCGTGCTAGGCGCCCATTAACTGCTGTGCTGTTCTTCCAGCCCTCTGATGACAGATCTTAAGCAAAATGTATACAATAGAGTGTTACTCAGCCTTAGAAGGAAAATAAATTTTGATACATAATACATGAAGTGAAGTAATGCAGGCACAAAAACATAAATGTTATATGATGCCACACGGGAATCTCTAAAGCAAATTCAGAGGCAGAAGAATGGTACAGGCAGGTAATCCCAGCTGAGGAGGGAGGAATCCATGTTTGAGTCCAACCTGTGCAACTTAATCAACTGGGAAAACCTGTCTCAAAATAAAAACTTAGCTGCTAGAGAAATGGCACAGTGGTTAAAGTGCTTGCCTTGCAAGCGCAAGGCCCTGAGTTCAATTCCCCAGCACCCCATAAAACTGACCATGGTGGCACATGCCTCTAATCCCAGCACTCTAAGACAGGCAACTGTCCTGAGTCCAAGGCCAGACCGAGCTACGCCGTGTGAGTTCAGGACCAGCCTGGGCTACGGGGCAAGAACCTGTCTCAAAAAAAAGAAAATAAATAAAAAGGGCTGGAAGGTGACGCATGCCGGTAAATCCAGCACTCAGGAGGCTGAGGTAGGAGGATTGCCATGAGTTCAAGGCCAACCGGGCTACACAGTGACTTCAGTACAAACCTGGAGGAGTTGGAGGAACGGCTGTCATTAAAGCGCTTGTCTAACAAGTGCGACTAAGTCAAGCACTAAGTACCAGAGTTCAGTTCCCCAACACTACATAAACTGGGCACGGTGACACACACCTGTAACCCCGGCAGTCACGCCTGTAATCCCATCAGTCAGGAGGCTGAAACAGGAGGATTGCTGTAAATCCAAAGCCAGCCTGGGCTCCATAGTGAGCTCAGGATCAGCCTGGGCTACAGAAGGAGACATTGTCTCAAAAAAAAAAAAAAAAAATGAACCAACCTAGACTACAGAGTGAGATCCTGTCTCAATAAATAAATAAAAGGGGCTGGAGAGATCATTTAGTGTGAGAGCCCTGGGTTCAGTCCCTACTGCTGGAGGGGAAAACAAGTAGTTATCAGGGGCTGGAGGAGAGGAAACAACTATGTAATGATACAGAATTTGAGTTTTGCAAGATGAAAAAGTTGCAGTGGTCTACTCAACATCATTGTGAATATAACCAACATTAATGATCTGTATACTTAAAAATGATCATTTTTGTAGTTTTTTTTTATCACAACCCAGACAGTCAAAAGCACTACAAAAGGGATCCTTCACCATGAGGACACCAGAGGTGCAGATTCAGTTATGTTTTAGGAGTGAGTCTGTCCGAAGCAGTCTGAGAACACGAAGACGCAGGCAGTGACTTTTGCTTAATTTTGTTTCTGCCATACCAAGAATCCGACCCAGGACCTCCCCCTGAACAGCGTCCTGTTTTTGACTGTGAACAGGGTCTTGCCAAGTCACCAAGTTGCCCAGCCTGGGCTTACGCCTGTGATCGACCCTCTTGCCTCAGCCTCCCAAAGTGCTGGGATTGCAGGCCTGAGCCGGCAGGCTCTGCACTAGTGCATTCCTGAGGTACTATTCAAATAGGAAAACGCTCTCACTTACATGAATAATGCCACGTGAGCTTAATTTTATCATATGTGATGGTAATTATGTTCATGCTATGTCAACTTGAATGGATTAAGGAACCCCTTGCAAGCCAACCTATAATCCTCGCACTATGTGAAGCCGAGGCAGGAGGATGGCAAGTTCGAGCACAGCCTGGTTAACTTAGAAACTTAGTGAGAACCTGTCTCAAAATATAGATTGGGCTGGGGATGTATACACTGTGAAGCTGCAAAGCACTGTGTTCAATCCCCACTAAACCCTCACTGGCTCTGCCTATCCCTGAAAAAAAAAAATGGACCCCAAAATATCTAGCAAGTCAGTAAGGCTCTGTTCTGAGTGCACCTGGGGTTGTGAATGACCGACATGATGGCCAGCAAACGAGGGGGGGGGGGTGAAGTGCCCGGCTGTGAGTGGCAGCAACTGGATGTGCCCGGGCCTGAGCAGACAGAGAAGAGAGCCTTCCTGCCCTGAGCACATCTGTCCTCTGCTGCCAGTTCCTGTGGACAGCAGTCTCCAGGTCTCTGGGCTACTTGCACCCACAATCCTGCAGGGAGCTTCGGGCCTTCACTCATAGACTAGTCCTTCTTTTCTGCAGTTTCCATATTCTCGTCTGGGCAGCAACTGGGTCCTCTGCCTATCCAGCACACAGAAGGCCAACGTGGGCGCTCCCACCTCTGCTCCTAGAAGCCCACCTAACAAGTCCCATGCATAAGCATACATGCATGTTCTACCAATTCTGTCCCTCGAGAGAGTCCTAATGCACATCACTAGCGCTCAGTGTCAGGCATTAAGTCCTTACACACTCTAAAAGCGCCACATTGCTTATTCCTGAGCAAGATGTGAATCCAGTTACCAGCAAAACAGAGAACTGTTGGGGGTTGCAAAATTTCTGCCCGATGACTCAGACACAAGGGAACTAAATAGTTGACAGCAGTTAAAAAATGAAACTCAAGTACTTCCATAAAGAAAGCACTGCATACAGATTCTCCCTAAAAGCCTGCTCTCCTTAAAGGTATTCAGTGCTTTAAATTTAAATACAGGCTGTGACTCTGTCTAAGCCTTTAACAAAAAAAAACAGTATATTTTTATTACTGTTTTTTTGAGATAGGGTCTCATTCTATAGTCCAAGCTAGTTGGTCCTGAACTCACTACATAACATAGGCCAACCTCGAATACACACCAATCCACCTGCCTCAGCCTCTCAACTGCTGGGATTACAGGCATGTGCCATCATGCCCAGGTTACATGATGCTGGGGAACCAAACCCAAGGCCTTGAGCTTGCTAGGCAAGCATTTAACCGGCCCCCGAAAACAGTATGTTACTTATTTATCTTGAATTAGGGTCTTGCTCTGTAGCCCAGGCTGGTCCTGAACAGTGACCCTGCTTCAGCCTCCAGAGTGCTGGGATTACGGGGCGTGCGCCACCATGCTCAGTTTATGTGATGCTCAGAACTAAACTCAGGGCCTTGTAGCTTGTCAGGCCAAGTGCTTTAACTGCTGTGCTATTCCTCCAGCCCCCAAACAGCATTTTATACAAGACACAAACACGCTGTTTTATCTTTCTACCTACTTCTATCTGATGTAATTAGAAAAACATCAATGTCAACTCACAGAGAATCGAGGATTAGGAACCAGGAGTGGTAGTGCACACCTGTAATTCCAGGTACCCACCCCAAAGGCTAAATTAGGAGGATCTATCTTGCATTTAGGACCACCCTGGGCAACTGAGCCAGGTGTCAGCAAAATGATTAAGACATGGGAGCTGAAGTGGAGCCCAGGGGCGGAATGCGCATGAGGGAGGCCCTGGAGTGAAGCCCAGCACCACAGCCAAGTCAGACAAAAGCAGAACGCGAAGAAACAACCACACGGTTGGTGTTGGGGCTTGCCTGGAAAGAAAGCAGATTTTTAGGAATAAGTAGAGAGGCAGAAAAATGAGAAGTAAGACCTTTCTTGGAATAGTCAGAAGCAAACAAAGATAAACGACCCCCAGGATCCCAGGAAGGCTCTACAGGACCTGCCTGCAGTCCAAGGGGTCATCTCACGAGCAGCTGAGCTCCAGCCCAAGACAGCACTGAGATGTCCCGATGAGCAAGGACGCTATGCACATCTCTAAAGCCACACTGGACTGAGGGCCATCCAAAAGCCTACTAAAATCACAGAAAATGGAGAGAAGACACGAAGAGGCTCCCAGGCATCAGAGCCTGAGGAATGTACTTGACAGGTCCAAACGTCTAAAGAACTCCCTCAGATGAGGAAGCGGGATGTCTGGCCTACCACAGAACTCCATCCACCACAACATACAAACACCACTTCCTAACAGACTCCGCTCAGGAGAGGAACCGTCTACTGCAGAGCACCATCTACCACAACACGCCAACACCATTTTCCCTTTCCTTTTTTTTTTTGCCACCTCTCAATCATTCCTCGCCCCTCACCCCAAGTCTATCATCCTTCTACTTGCTTCTGCCTCTTCTGGTCTTCTCATACTGGAGAAACCATGCAATATTCAGCCTTTCATGTCCCACAGTCCCCACCTCCTCTGTCCCATCTCCACGGAATGTTTAAAATGAAAATATCTTGGTTATCTGTCACCGTAAACATTACATATAAAAAACTATACATTACTAAACACACTTTCAGCTGTAACAGTGGTCCTGCTCAAGTGAGACCCCTGTGTACACCCGTCTGCTTCCTCTGTGCCACAGCCACCCGTCACCTCAGGATAAAAGGCCGACCCCAGACCCCTGCTGTTAGTCCACGCTGTCCTCAACAGGCCACCATGGGACTCACTCATGCATCACAGCCACCTCACGTCACCCCACTGGCCACTACCAGAAGCTGTTGCCAGTAAATATACAAGCACCTGATGTTTTTCTAGTCTTTTTTCTTTGGATAAAATCTCTTAATTACTACATTAGCCAGTATATATATCTAAAACAAAATACTCTAACAAAAAATTTTACCAATAAACTTCTCCCACCAGGTCATGACGCTCCCCTATACCCTTACCTCTGTGTTTTCCCCCATTTGACTACCTGGCCCATGACCCAGTACCTTTTGGGCCACCTGGTTCTCTGATGCTCTCACCCAATCAGCAGGAGGTCCATGGTACCTGCTGCCAAGACATGAAGATTATGGGTCATGTGGTTTAGCTGGGCAATGCCAGCCTGGGCAGGCCCTCAGTGTAGTACCCTCCTAGTTTACCCATCTCTCAATGTCTGGCCCCTAAAACAGCACCTGGGTGGCCACCTAATGGACAAGCACCACATGGACACCGGCCACAGCCCCTTCCTGTTGGATTTAGCTGGTGGCACTGTCTCTATGCCTCCAAGTCCCTCTGCAATGCACACTGGCTGCCAATACCACAGCCTGTGGACCCTGGTCACCTGGAGGGAAAGCAGACAGACCTCCTCTGCAGGGACAGGAATGAGAGACATGAGTTCCTTTTAATCCTGAAAGAAGGGAGAGTTGTGGAGGGTTTTTTGTTTTGTTTTGTTTTTTGGGTTTGTTTGGGTTTTGTCTTTTTTTTTTTTTGAGACAGGTTCTCACTCTACAGCCCAGGCTAGTCCTCGGTCTCAGCCTCCTGAGTGCTAGGACTACGGGCATACGCCATCACACCCAGCTTTATGGGTGCTAGGGAATCACACTCAGAGCCTTGTGCTTGTGAGGCAAGCACTTTAACCACTGTGCCACTCCTCCACCCGAGAGCTATGTTTGGTATACCGAGGTGCTGCTGGGGGCCCAGCGGCACAGGGTCCTCAGGGCACAGTCTCACGGGAGACAGGCCCAGTACACTGGAGGACAGACCATGGCTTGAGGCTCGCTTCACTCTCACCATTCAGGAGACTGAGCAGCTAAAATAACATAGAACAAGGCAAGCCTGCTGCTCTGTTAGATGGCAGCTGACAGAACCCCAAGGGCATACGGCTGGACTCCTCAAAATGTGCCATCCAGAGGGCTGGGCAGCCACGCTGCAACCCTGTCCACGCTGTCATTACACTGCAACCAGGGCCCGTGGGCCAGTTCAGCACAGGCCGGGCCCGCACAGCCTGCCCCGCCCAGAACACAAGACACTGAAGACACACTGGCAGGAATGTAGGAGTTTTAGATGATTCTTGTCCAACTTTTTTCTATAAGGAAGTCTGGGGGCTGGAGGAATGGCACAGTGGTTAAAGCATTTGTCTTGCAAGCACAAGGCCCTGAGTTCAATTCCCCAGCACCACATAAAGCTGAACATGGTGGCGCAAGTCTGTAATCCCAGAACTCGGAAGGCTGAGGCAGGCGACCGTCCCAAATCCAAGGACAGCCTGGGCTACACCAGTGAATTCAGGACCAGCCTGGTCTATACAGCGAGGCCCTGACTCAAAGAAAAAGGAAAATTAAAAAAAATTCTGAAATTACTGTTAATATTGCATTATCTAGGAAAGAGCCGTTATTATACCGCTAATGACTCAACTCTGCTGCAGTGTTAAAGAGGGAGCATGGCCGAAGAAGAGGGCAGAGGCAGGAGAGGCTCAGACCAAGTCCGGGTCACCCCGCCACTAGGCACTGGGCGTCCAGGACAACAGCTCTGCCCTGGTCTGGAGAAGGCCTGCGCCCTGTTTACTTCTCAGAAACAGCTACCCCAACAACATCATGGTTTTCTTTTCTCTGACAGGCAAAACAAGATTTAGACTGTCTGAGGTCTGGGTAGAAGCAAGCCAGGAGATACCTGCCACTCCTTACCTTGTTTCTCTTTTTCTTTGAGTGGATCCGTGTTATAGACTCGAAATCCATTTTCCATCCCACATGCGAAGCATCCTAGAGCGAGAGTATGAAGGAGACAGTATGAGTCCCCAGGCCAGCCAGGACAAAGGACAGGGGCGGGAGGTACCCGCACCAACAGAGCCCTGCAGGTTCCCAAATCAGACACTCTTCCCAGGGGCACAACGAGAGGACACGGCTGTGCTGCCGGCCCTACCATAAACCGCGGGCCAGCCAGGTCTGGACACTGAAGCTCAGTGAGGGCCACGCACAGGCCACCTCAATGAGGCACTGTGCTATCCACCCTTCCCACCCCTCCAATTCCTAAATACACTCGGTATCAGTAATTGCCCCAGGGGCCCAAAAGCAGCAGTGAACAACCAAGTCCACATCTGATGGAGGACAGGTATGATGGAGGCAGGCCCGGCCAGCATGGACACTTCTGCTAATGGTCTAACTACAAGGTGCAGCTAGGCACTAGGAAGCTGGCCTTGGACTCACAGCAATCCTCCTGTCAAGAGCCACAAGAGCAAAAACCCCAAAGTCACAAAACCCAGGGACTATTACACGCCAAAAAAAGATCTAAACGACAACCAGCAATGGGGGGAAAAATCTCAAAAACATGGCCAAAAACAGAGGCTGGGGATATACACAGCCTAGTAGTGAAACATTTGCCCAGCAAGCACAAGGCCCTGCACTGATCCCCAGCACCACAGCACAAGAAGCCAGGCCCCCAAAGGCACATGCCTAAGTACAGAAGCCGGAAGAAACAGTCAATGTTGGCTGGGTACACTCATTCTAACCTGGGCATTGGCAAGGTGTGTTCAGTTTGGAAAAGGCATCAAGATGAACATAGCAACACTGTTCTTTCTGGGGGTGGGCAGGCACCGGGGAGAGAACCCAAGCTCCCCAGGCTTTTTATATTTTATTTTCAATTTGGGATCTTCACAGTGTGGGGTAACAGGCCTCTACCACCATGCCTGGCCCTGCACTTTCCCGTGTGTCCAACATACTTCAGTGACAAGTCAGAAAGAGTCACAAACACCACTGTAGGGTTTCTGAGGCAGGGTCTTGCTGTGTAGTCCAGGCTGGTCCTGAGTTTACCATGGAGCCCAGGCTGGCCTCCAAATCACAGCAATCCTGCCTCAGCCTCCCAAGTGCCATGACACAGCCAAGTACCACCACACCCCAGCTTATCATTATGTGGTGCTGGGAAATTGAATCCAGGCTTTTTGCATACTAGGCAAGTGCTCTAACCACTGAGCTATGGCCCCAGCCTGACGGCTACTCTCTAAAGAGGAATCATCAACGCTGCTCGCTCTCACATGAGTTCTCGTTCTCTCTCTCTCTCTCTCTCTCTCTCTCTCTCTCTCTCTCTCTCTATATATATATATATATATATATATATATATATATATTTCCCCCCAGTACTAGGGATTGAACACAGGGCCTTCACTGTGATCTGTGAGCTATATTGCTGGCCTCCCTTTTTTAATTTTTATTGTTTGTCTGGGATAGTCCAAACTGCTAACCCACTAAGCTGCTAAACTGCCCAGGCAGAGCTTGAACTTGCCACCCTCCTACCTCAGCCTCCTGAAGTGATGGGATTGCAGCCCTGCACCACAAGCCTGGCCATTTTTCTTTTTTGTGACACTGGAGGTTAAACCCAAGGCTTTGCGCCAGCCTACATAGCTCTATTTTATTTTGTTTTATTATGAAACAGACTCACAAAGTTGCTAAATTGCTAAGGCTGGGCTCAAATTAGTGATTTCCCTACTTCAACCTCCCCAGTTGCTGGGATTACAGGTGAGTGGCCCTGTACATGGCTATCCTTGCTATCTTAACAAAACTCTTCTACAGAAAACCTCAAACCAGGCCTGGAGGAATGGCTCAGTGGTTAAAGCACTTGCCTAGCATGCGCTAAATACCCGTGTTCGATAACCACATCCCATAGGCCAGGTGTGATGGTGCATGCCTGTAATCCCAGCTGAGACAGGAGGACTGCCATGAGTCCAAGGCCAGCCTGGGCTACAGAGCAAGACCATGTCTCAAAAAAAAAAAAAAAAAAAAAAAAAAACCTCAACTCAAATGCTTTGACTGCAGGGCAGCCCAGGAACCCAGCAGTGCTGGGACACCTAAGGGACTGACAGCAGCAGAAGGGTAGGGAAGGTTTCCCTCTACCACATGCGTCCACATCCAGAAAATTCCAACCAGGCCTGAGCCCTATGAAATGACTCCAGAGCTCAGGCTGCAGCTTGAGGTCTTACGTGGAGCCGTTCCAGCTAACAGACAAAACAGGTGTCACCTAATTCTCCACTTCCATGAAAATCTATAGACAACAGGAAGACGCACTGCAGAAACACGCGAGTCAACACCGAGTCTAGGCCAGGCACAGCTCAATAGCTAGAGCTCACTTAGCATGCACAAGGCCCCGAGCAGTCAGAAGGCTGAGGCAGGAGGACTGCCATGAGTTCCAGGACAGTCTAGGCTACATAGCAAGTTCAGAACCAGCCTAGACTACAAAGCAAGACACTGTAACAACAACAACAACAAAAAACAACCCACATACAAAATGGAGTATTCAAAACTGCAGTACAAACTACCTTTGGGAGAGTATATGTCAAAAGCTTGAACAGGGCTGGAGTAACAGTTCAGCAGTTATAGTGCTTGCCTAGAAAGCTCAAGGCCCTGGGTTCAATTCCAGGGCACCACATAGGCCAGGTGTGGTGACACACACCTTTAATCCTAGCAGTTAGGAGGCTGAGGCAGGAGGGCTACCATATGTTCCAGGCCAGCCTGCAATACATGGTGAGTTCAGGACAAGCCTGGATTGCAGAGCAACACTCTGCCTCAAAAAAAAAAAAAAAAAAAAAGTTTGAACAACTTGGTTTTGGGGGTGCAGTTAATATGCTTGACTTGGGGCTGGAGGGAGGAATGGCACAGAGGTTAAAGTGCTTGCCTAGCAAAACAATGCTCCAAGTCCAATTCTCCAGCACCACACAAAGTTAGGTGCCTATAATCCCAGCCTTGAGGCAGGCTGATGAGAGTTCAAGGCTAGCCTAAGCTACGTAGTGAGCTCAGAACCAGCCTGGGCTACAGAGAGGAACCCTGACTCAAAAAAAAAAAAAAAAGTGCTTTACCTGTGCAAGGCCTTGGGATCAATTCCCCAGCAAACATCACATAAACATTCACAAGGTAAACTGGACATGTGGCACACACCTGTAATCCCAGCACTTGGGAGGATGAGGATGGAGGTAAGTTCGAATCCAGTCTGGGGCTACATAGCAAGTTCAGAGGCAGCCTGAACTAGAGTGAGCTCCTGGCTCAAAAAAAAAAAAAAAAAAAAAAAAAAAAAAAAA
>PVKB01008373.1:0-17497 GCA_004027205.1 Ctenodactylus gundi | reverse complement strand
GCGAGCTCTGCTTTAGCGGGTGCCCGCCGTGCCCACACTCGGGACCCCCACGTCGCGGCCAGCAGGCGACTCGGCCGCTTACCGAGAGTGGAGCTCAGGGCGGGTGTCGGCAGGACGAGGTCCGCAAGAGAAGAGCGTGGGCCCGAGCCTAGCGGGCCCGGTACGGCGTGGGGAGCCGGGAACGGGCGGCGGGGCCGACGGATGGGAACCGGGACCGGCCGTGGCCTTGGGGATTGGGGAAGTCAGAGGCGGAGGTGGGGGGCGGACTCCAGGAACGGGGGCTTTCTTCTTCCCGCGCACGGGTGGCTGGTGGGCGGAGGAGCACGGGCCAAAGGCAAGGAGGGAAGAGACGGGAATGGAGAGCGGCCCGCGCTGGCGTGGCCATGGGTGGGGCGGGGTATAGGGGGTCCCATGGGTGATTGTGCACAAAATGTTGGCGTACCAGGAGAGGACCTCGAAGCTGCTACGCCAGACTGACCTGAACGCAGCACCTTAGACCGCTCGGTCACCCCGACGACTCCCCGGGACGTTGTGCGCGCTCGCCTGGCTGGGATTCGGCGCGAACACCAGTGCGGGTCAAGGACCCAGGCCTTGGTGCCGCAGCGACAGCGACAGGCAAACCGGCCTAGGAGCAGCCGCGACGAGTTGAAGTAGTGGACCGTCGTGGGGCCAGGGACTTGACCCCTAGAGGGTAGGTGCCGGGATCCTCATTAGTATAGTGGTGAGTATCCCCGCCTGTTACGCGGGAGACAGGGGTTCGATTCCCCGACGGGGAGGCAATTAACGTTTTGGCTCTGCATGCGCCCTCTTAAACCCCCGCAGCGCGGGCGGGATGAGGAAAACGAGGAGGCTTCCCCGTGTGGGGCGCGATGGCGCTGTCGACCGGCCGACTGGGCGGCCCTTCCCGGTCCGAGCGTGGCACGTTGCGGGTATGGGCTGGCGCAGCTGTGGCTCTTTTGCGGAGGTTCCAGGGCGGTGGTGGGCGGCACCGCGCACAAGGGCACTTGGCTGAGGCCAGGGGGCGTGCGGGACGTTTTGAGGGTGTGGCCAGCAAGGGCGGGCGGAGCTGCTGGGGCGGCAGGGTTGCCGGGCAGCGAGCGGCTGGCTCGGCCTGGCATGTGGGCGCAGGCGCCGGCTTCAGGTATTCAGAGATCGAGGCTGGCAGCGCTTGGGGACGTTTATTTGTAAGAGGCGCCACTTAAGTTACGGCTCGTGGCTCCCTGGTGGTCTAGTGGCTAGGATTCGGCGCTCTCACCGCCGCGGCCCGGGTTCGATTCCCGGTCAGGGAAGATGCACGTTTTTCTCGCCTGCTTGCTGCCATCATCACCTGCGACTTAACGGCCCCCTGCCGCCGTCTCCTGCTCCTCCTCCCCTTTTGGACAACCGGCTCCTGCTCCCCTGATCCTCCGCTTGCCGCCACCAAGGTGCGGACCCGCAGAGCACACCCAGCGACTCCCCCAGCCCATCCTTCCTGGTTCTCTTCCGTCCCTTCCTCCAGGCGGGCCGCGCCGGGCCCCTTCCCACGCCCCTGCAGGCCCCGCGCCTCTCGCGCTCCTGCCCACGCGCAGCCTCCGAAGGGCCGGCAGGGACACGCGGCTTGCGTCCCTTTCCTGAGGCCCCGGCCCACAGCGACCCTGTGATCCTCGCTGACCTGTTCCGGGGTCGGCCGTCATCCCGGCACTCCACACCGGGACCTGGCACGACGTGAGGGAGGGGAAGTGAGCTCGGCCGCCGCTGTCCGGGCTTCGGTCCACCGGAGAGGCCGGCGCCAGCACCCGGAGCCGGGCGGCAGGGCGCGGCAGGACGGGCCGCTCACCCCTGGAGGCTTGGGTGCATATGAGGGACCATGGGATCAAAAAGCTCTGGGGGCGGGGGAGTTGGCCCGAGTGTGTAGAGAGACACGAGTGGATGGCGTGCTCCTTTTCTCACTGTGTGTGTCTGTATGTGTTTGTGAGTGTGTGTGCGCGTGCGTGTGTGCCAGTGCTTCATTCTTATGACAGGGACAGTAAGAAGGGGACAACTCGCACGTGGGTGGCTGTGGGTGATGACAGTTTAAGATTCAGGAAGGACAGCAGAAAGAGGGAGGACACACCCACCCAAGGGAGCGACAGATGGCCAAGAGGCAGTGGTGGGTGAGGGACCTGTCCCAGAGAACCTGCGAACACCAGTGTGGGTTGTGACACCGGGAGGCGGTTGGACTGAGTAGAGAACAGAGGCGAGGTGGGAAGAGGCAGAGGGCGAGAGGGGAGCGCGGAGAGAGCGCGCTGTGTCCCGGTGACAGCGGGACAGGGGCGCAGGGGAGGAGCGGCCCCGTCCTCCCGGGGCAGCCTGAAGGTGGGCAGTTGGGTCTGCACGGGCAGAGGCTCACGGGACAGAAGCGAGGCCGGATCTTTGGCGAGGTGTCCGAGCGCGGTTGGCAGAGACTGCGCGGGTGTGGGCGCCACCGGAGAGGAGGTGACGTTGGGAGAGTGGGTGGCGGCGGCTGGCGGTTGGGGAGCCAGGGAGGGGTGCAGAGCGCGGGATGGGGGAGCGTAGGGACGAGTGAGTGGAACCCGAGGGTACGCACAGCACAGTGAGCGAAGCGTGTGCGAGTCCTGCCGGGTGTGTTTCTGCGACAGCCAGGTCCGGATTCGGAGGCGGCCGTGGCGTGTCCGAGGAGTGGGTAAATGAATAGGTAGGGCAGACCGGTGGCCATACCAGGTGTCCCCGTGGAAGTGAGGCGAGTGGGACCAACGGGTTGGGTGGCAGGCGAGAAAGATACGCGAGTGGCAAGTCGGATGCAGAGCTCGATGGTGATTAGGTAGGGATGGTGCTGAGTGGGGCTGGACACCCCGTTCCGACAGAAACCGGTGGCCTGAGTCGCGCGGGTAGCAGCAGGTGAGGTGCGGGCACCTCGAAAGGGACGGGAACTCTGCTTGCGTGTTGGGGCCACAGGACCAAAAGGGAACCAAGCACTGCATGGGTCGGGGATCCGCGTGGCAGGATTCACTGAACCACCCATGCGCCGTGGCGCTACAGCCCCGTTCGCAGCAGCTGGGGGCGCTGCCGCGCAGCCTCCGCGCCGCTCACCCGACGCCCACCTGCCGCCGGGCGCACCTGCTCCAGCTGATGGGCGGCCGGAAGGAGACGCGGCGCAGGGCGCCGGTTCTGCCCGCCTCGAGCTCTTCCGCGGACTCCGCCGAGAACCGGCGGCTCGGCGCGGCCCTCGGGAGTCGAGAGCCGGGAAAGCTGTGGCCCGAGCGCTAACCGCGACCTGGATCGCAAGTTCGCGGCATGCGTGGCTCAGCGCCGACGTTCCTCGGCAGAAAACCGCGCACTCCCGTTCCCAGCGGGTGCGGGTGGAGTTGGCGTGTGTGCAGGGGAAGCGGCAGGAGTGCGAGGGCGAAACTGGGGTGCGCCGCCTGCGCCGGGGTGACCGGCACTGCCCAGGACGCCGCTTCCCGCGTCGGGAGGAGGCGAGGAGCCGGGGGTCACGGCGCGGCGGTTGGGGCGGGATAGGCGGAGGCGGCGGTGCTGGGCGTCTGAGGACTAGCGCGGGGGCTCTGCTTTGGCGGGTGCCCGCCGCGCCCACACCCGGGATCCCCAAGTCGCGGCCAGTAGGCGACTCGGCCGCTTGCTGCGAGTGGAGCTCCTGGCGGTGTCGGCAGGACGAGGTCCGCAAGAGAAGAGCGTGGGCCCGAGCCTAGCGGGCCGGGTGGGGCCAAGGGGGTGGGGGAGCCGGGACCAACGGTGACCGTGGGGAGGTCAGACGCGGGGAGGGGCGGGCTCCAGGATCCGGGGCTTCCTTCTTCCCTCCGCACAGGCCACCTGGCTTCAGAGGCCCGCGCGGTCCTGGAGGCCTGTCCTCGCCCACGGGCGCTGCGGGGAGTTAGGAGGACGGGGACGGAGGAGACAAGGGGCGCCGAGAGGTGGAAGGGCGGGGCAACACGGGGAAGAAGGAATGGGGGTCGGGTAAAGCCAGGCAAGCGACTCAGAAGGGTGAGGGCGCGGGCGACAGGGCTGGGAGAGCTGCGAGCCGCGCAGGCGGAAAGGCAGCCACGGGCGCAGTTGGCGGGTCAGCGGAGGACGTCACCAGGGGGCGAGAGAGAAATGGGGGGGTGGGGCCAGGTGGTGCGGGTCTCCATGGCTGATTGGAGCAAAAATGTGAGCGGGTCAACTCTGGGTTTCACAACCCAGACTAGAGGGGCGACTGCGACCTCGATGCAGCGCCTTAGGACGCTCGGCTATCCTGACGGCTCACCTGGCGGATGGGCGCCAACGCCCTAGCTGGAGCTGGTCCCGGCCGAGATAGCGCTGTCCCAGGGACAGTGAGGGGCCTGGCGGGCGGAGGAGACGCCAAGGCCACCACCATCGTGAGCGCCAGCCCTCCCCGCCGTGCCCACCCTCTGTCCGTCCCTCTGTGAGTCGGTGGCTCCATCTGTGTGTGCACAGGAGCGCCGGATGGAAGACTGTTGGGTTCTGGATGGGATGGGGGCAAGGGGCCTGGCCAGGGTGGGAGTAGGAAGGGGGCGCCATGGATACAAGTGTCGCCATCCTCATTAGTATAGTGGTGAGTATCCCCGCCTGTCATGTGGGAGACCGGCGTCCGACGAGGAGGTAGGCTTCATTTTTTGGCACAGTGGTGGCGCCCAGGGCCGCCGGCCGGGAATCTGAGGGCGGCCGTCGGGGACCGCGCTGCGCCATGGGACGGTGACGGCTGCAGTGGCGGTGCTAGGTCAAGCGTGGTGAATTGGTGGTATAGTGGTGAGCATAGCTGCCTTTCAAGCAGTTGACCCGGGTTCGATTCCCGGCCAACGCAGCGGGTGGTCTTTTTGCGCAGGTCCCGGAGGGGAGGGCAGCACCGCGCAAAGGGGCACGTGGCCCAGGATCGAGGGTGCAGCCAGCGAGGGCGGGCAGAGGTGCTTGCGGGCGCCACAGTTGCCAGGGGCGGCGAGTGTCTGGCTTTGGTAGGCACATAGGTGCCAAGCTTCAGATAGTCAAAGGCCAAGGCTGGCAGCGGTTCCGTTTGGGGCTGTGTCATGTGGCTCCAGGGGACACTCACGGAAGAGGTAGCCTGACGTTCATTGGGGGCCTAGAGGCTAGGATTCCGGGTCTCACCCGCGCATGCGGGTTCGATTCCTTTCTTTGTCGTCCACCTCCTGGCCGACCTCACCCTCCAAGGCGCCGTGCGCCACGCCGCTGCAGCCTCCTCCTTTCGCTCCTCCGCCGCCGCCACCGAGGTGCGGACCCCCAGGGGCACACACGGCCTTTCCCCAGCGGGTCCTTCTTGGTCCTCTTCTGTCCCTCCCTCAGCGGGGGCTTCACCAGGCCTCGCCCCTCTCGCGCTCCCGCAGCGCTGGACTCCCGCACCCCCAGCCTCGCGGCGCGGTCCAACCTTCAGACCTCCCAAAAGCAGAAACGGAACAACCCAGAAGGCAGCCCCCATGCCTCGCCGGCTCGCGCGCGCCCACTCAGCAGGTCAGCCCACTTTGCGAGGCCCTGGTCACTTTTCCTCCCTCAGGACGTGGGGAGCGGAAGCGGGTTCGGCCCTCGGGGGGCGCGAAGGGTGGGACTGGCCTCGCCCGCCCAGTGCTCAGTGTCTCGCCAGGCCTCAGCACACGCGCAAGCGAAGACACGTTTGCCGCCATTTCCACCGCCAGCGGAGCTCCCCGTGTCCCGGTGCTCTTCCGGACGGGACCGAGTCGCCCACCGAGCGCGGCACACGCGGGGCTCTACAGCGTCCCCAGGCGGGCATCTCCACGCCGGGAAACTCCTTCCGCAAACCAGCTCCGAAGGCTTCTCGGTCTCAGCAACGCCCCAACCTCGGAACCAGTTTTCTCCCTCACTCTGGTTGCCCTCCTCTGAGGCACCAAAAGGTGACACCTGCGGCCGAATGGGTGCGCAGTCCGGATTCCCTTGGCTCCCAGTCGCCGCGGGTTCAGGCTGAGTCTGAGTCCCCAGGACAGAAATGAAGGGCGTGGTGAACTCTGTCCCAGCCAAGGGGGGAGAGAGAGAAGAGAGGGAGAGGCGAGAGGAGAAGGAGAGAAAGAAAGGGAGAGATAGGAAGGAAAGGAGAAAGAATAGACAAAAGGGAGAGGGAGGGGGTAGGGGGAGAGAGAGAGAGGGAGGGAGGAGACAGGAGAGAGGTGAGAGGGAGAAAGACTGCAGTGACAGGACAGAGGCGAGAGAGGAGAGGGAGATGACAGGGAGAGAGATGAGAGACAGGACAGACACCAGGGAGGACGGAGAGGAAAGAGAAGAGAGAGAGAACAGACACACAGAGAGAGGAGAGACAGGACAGAGAAGAGACAGCCAGAGAGAGGAGTGAGGGAGGAGAAAGGCAGGAGAGAGAAGAGACAGGGGAGAGAGGACCGAGAGGAGAAAGGACACAGTAGAGAGGAGAGATGAGGCGAGAGACAGGACAGAGAAGAGAGAGTCAGAGAGATGGGGAGAGGAAGAGGAGAGAATATGTGAGTGAGAGACAGGAGAGGGAGGGAGAGAGATGAGAGGGAGGACAGACACCAGAGAGGACAGAGAGAAGAAACAGACAGGACAGGGAGAAGAGAGGCTGAAGACAGAGAAGAGAGAATAGACACAAGAGAGAGGGAGAGAGATGAGAGGACAGATGACAGAGAGGAGAAAGAGGAGATAGGGAGAGGGGGGAGAGCGGGAGGAGAGGGGAAGAGAGAGGGAGAGAAAGGAGCGAAGATTGTGCGTGTGACAGCACCAGCCGGATACGGGGCAGGGGCGGCGTGTCCGTGGGAGGAGGTCGGGCAGCTCCCTGGCTAGCGGCGGGGAAAGTGAAGAGGTAGTACCGGTGGAGGCCGGACCGGGTGCTCGCTTGGAAGTGAGGCGAGTGGGACCAACGGGTGGGGGATAAAGGGAAACACGACTGGGAAGAGAGATGCAGAGCACGCATGTGGATGGGTGCAGCTGGAGACCCGGTTCCCACGGGGGCTGTGTCAGCAGCGGGTGAGGAAGCTGACCGGCTGGCCTGAGCCCCTGAGCCGGTGAAGCGCGGGTGCGTGGCAGGCAAGAATTCTACCACTGAACCACCCATGCGCCCAGGCGCTGCAACCCCGCTCGGGGCTGTTGGGGGCGCTCCCGCGCAGCCTCCGCGCCGCTCACCCGCCGCCCACCTGCCGCCGGGCGCACCTGCTCCAGCTGATGGACGGCGGGAAGGAGACGCGGCCCAGGGCGCCGGTTCCGCCCGCCCCGAGCTCTTACCGCGGACTCCGCCGAGAACCGGCGGCTCGGCGCGGCCCTCGGGAGGCGGGAGCCGGGACAGCCGTGGCCGGAGCACTAGCTGCGACCTGGATCGCAGGCTCGCGGCGCGCGTGGTTCAACGCAGATATTTGTCCGCAGAAACTCGAGCACGCCGGGCTCGGCAGGTGCGCGGTGTAGTGTGTGCGTGTGTGTGTGCAGGGGGACGCGGCAGGAGTTGGGGGGGGCAGGGGCGGAACAAGGGGTGCGTCGCCCGCGCCGGGGTGGCCGGCACTGCCAGGACGCCGCTTCCTGCGTGGGGAGGAGGCGAGGAGCCGGGGATCACGGCGCGGCGGTTGGGATGGGGCAGGTGGTGGCGTCTGAAGCCAAGTGTCCGCCTCACCTTGAGGTGACCCGCTGTACCCCGTCTCTGACCCCAAGGTCGCAGACCAGCGGCGACTCAACCCCTTTCTGTGCGGAGCTCAGGGCGGATGGCGGCAGGACGAGGCCCGCAAGAGAAGAGCGTGGGCCCCGAGCCTCGCGGGACAGGCGGGGCTTGGGGAGACGGAACGGGCCATTCGAGAAGACGGCTGGGCCGGCCTAGCCTTGGGGAGGCCAAAAGCCAAGGGGGTTCGGGGCTCCACGAGCCAGGGGCAGCACCACCCCACGCCGCGCGGGACGGCTGGCTGCGAAGCGGGGTGCGCGCCTGGACGGCTGTCCTCGCCTGCGGGCCGGGGCGGGCGCTGCGGGGCGGTGGGCGGCCTCGGGACCAGACCAGCTGTGGTTCTGGCTTTCCCGCCGAATCGCAGCCAGTTGAGAGCGGCCAGGCCCCGGTACACCGTCAGGATGGCCGAGCGGTCTAAGGCGCTGCGTTCAGGTCGCAGTCTCCCCTGGAGGCGTGGGTTCGAATCCCACTCCTGACACGCCCACCGTTTGGCCTCGAATGCCGTCTCGCCCTCTGGCCCGCCCTCCACCCACCGCTCGCCGCCCTTTACCCGACATTCCTCCGCTTGGCGCCCCTTGTCTCCTCCGGCTCCATCCGCCTCTGCAGCAAGTTCGCCCGTGCGGCTGGGGGAGGGGAGCCCCCATCCCACCTCCGTCTCTGACCTTCCCACTCCCCACGGCCCGTCTGGCTCCCACCTGTGGGCCCCGCCGGCCCGTCCCGGCTCCCCGCACTCCACCTGGCCCGCTAGGCTCGGGCTCATGCCCTTCTCTTGCGGGCCTCGTCCTGCCGACAGCGCCCTGAGCTCACTTGCAGCCAAGTCGCCTGCTGGCCGCGACGTGGGGATCCCTGGTGTGGGCGCGGCGGGCACCCGCCAAAGCCGAGCCCGCGCGCCCGTCCGCAGACACCCAGCACCTTCGCCGTCGCCTTCCCCGCCCCAACCTCTGCGCCGTGATCCCCGGCTCACCTTCTCCCCACGCGGGAAGCGGCGTCCTGGGCAGTGCCGGCCGCCGGCGCTGGCGGCGCACCCCGGGTTCGGCCCCCCGAACTCCTGCTGCGTTCCCCTGAACAACATGCCAATTCCACCCGCGCCGGCCGCGGCTGCCCCGGCTCCCGCCTCCCGAGGGCCGCGCCAGCCGCCGGGTCTCCGCCGAGTCCGCAGGGAAGGGCTCGGGGTGGCGGAACCGGTGCCCGGGGCCTCGTCTCGGGTCACGCAGCTGTAGGCGTCTTTTGGTCCTATGCCCGCAATGCCCAAGGAGATCCCCTTTCCTTTCCAGGCGTCCGCACCGCACCTGCGGCAACCGGCAGGGCTGAGCCGGTCCCCAATCCGCTCCCCGGCATGCAGCCCCCACCCACGACACGACCTTCCTGCCCCGCACCCTCATTCCCACTGGCGTCGCTATTTCCCGCCTGCCGCTCCCCTCGTTGGTCTCACCCACCTCACTTTGACGCGTACATCAGTGCAGCCGCCGTGGCTGTCGCTGAAACACGCCCGGCAGGACACGCACACGCTTCGCTCCCTGTGCTGCGCGTGCCCACGGGGTTCTACTCATTAGTCCCCTCCTTCCCCCTCCCCCGCCATGTCCCCACCCTGGCATGACAGCAGCCGCCACCCACTCTCCCCCGTCACCTCCTCTCCCGAGGCCCTCACACCCGCGCAGTCTCTGCCCACCGCCCTCGGACACCCCGCCAAAGATCCGGCCTCGCTTCTGTCTCGTGAGCCTGTGCGCGCGCATACCCCAATGCCCACCTGCGGGCTGTCCCGGATGACGGGCCGCTCCTCCCCGGACCCCTGTTCCTCTGGCACTGGGACACAGCGCACTCTCTCCGCCCTTCCCTCTCCCCCTGGCCTCTTTCCGTCTCGCCTCTGCCCACTGCTCAGTCCAACCGCCTCCCTGGGTCACAACCCACACTCGTGTTCGCGGGTTGTGAGGGACAGGGACCCGCTCGACCATCCCTTGGCCCCCCGCAGATTCCCGAGGCCCGCGGCTCTCCGGCTTGGCTGAGTCCACCCTCTCTCCGCTGTAGGTCCCAAACTTCAACCACCCACGGCCACCCACGAGAAACGTGCCCCCTTCTGACGGCCCCTCGTTCTCATACACACAGTGAAAGAAGCAGCACGCCACCCACTCCCGTCCCCCTGCCCTCGGGCCATCTCCCCGCACCCTGGGATCTCTGTTCCAGGGTCCCTCACGGGCCAGTCCCAGCCTGCGCGCCTTCCTGCACCGATTTCCCCTCCACCTTCCACAGAGCAGCAAAGGAGCGACTCTCCCACCCCCATCGGCCACCATCGCTCCACCACGACCGAGAGGCGAGACGACGTTGCCGGTGGGGTCCGACAGCCCCATCCTGAGAGCGTCCTCTCCTCAGTGAAGGTGGAGGCAGTCATCGAGATCCGCCGAGGGCCATATGCCCCACTCGGCCGCACCTGGGCTTTGCTTTAAAAAGCAACTTTGGGCGCACGCTGCCCCACGCTCTGTGTCTGCGTGTCCTAGCCCGGGCAGAACACGGCGAAACACGGCAGAACACGGGGCCGGGCTGAGAGCCGAGCCCGTTGTCCTGACGGGAGAAGACTGGAGTGGAGCAGGGAGAGGCCAGGGCGGTGTGAGGGCTCCGCGAGGCTGAAACTGGCCCAGGAGGCAAGAAAGAAGAAAAGCTTCCCTGACCAGGAATCGAACACGGGCCGCGGGGTGAGCGTCGAATCCTAGCCACTAGGCCACCAGGGAGCGCTGAGCTGCGTGCCCCGCTGCGACTCCTGGAGCGACCGAACGGGACCGAGCTCAAGCGCTGCGGCCCTAGGCCACTGAAGCCCTACATCCCGGCGCCTGAGATCGCGTGCCAGGCGGAGCCGGGTGCTCGCCGCCCCAGCACGTCTAGGCCGTACCCTCAAAACGTCATCCGCACCCCCCTTTCCGACACGCGGCCCGCGGTGCCGCTATCTCCGCCAAAAGTACAGACCGCTGCGTTGGCCGGGAATCGAACCCGGGTCAACTGCTTGGAAGGCAGCTATGCTCACCACTATACCACCAACGCACCCCACCGCACTTTGTGCCATTACTTGGCCTACAGGTTTCTCCGGGCTGGGCCTCGGATCTAAGCCTGCCGAGTGGGTCCTCCCTCCCCAGCCGCCCGCCGGCTCCCTGCGTGTCGCCAGGAGTCCCTCCGGAAGCCCGCTCCCGCGCTGGGCTGGCCACCGCGGCCTGGCGGGAAAGCAATACCCGGCCAGGAGGGTCGCTGGGGGATTCAGGGTGCGCGGCAGAGGGCGGAAGGTTTGGGGTGCGCGAGGGGCGCAGGAGCGGACCCCTGGGCGGCCGGAGCTGGCGCTGCGACTTGCGCGCCAAAAGGAAAGCTTATCTCCCCGTCGGGGAATCGAACCCCGGTCTCCCGCGTGACAAGCGGGGATACTCACCACTATACTAACGAGGACGTCGTTAGCACCACGCCGATCCACTCCCAGCAGCGCACTCAACCGACCCTGTGTCTCCAACCGGGCACCCCTGCGTCCTGAGGGTGGGACGAACCGATGGCAGGCCGACGTGGGGTGGGCACGGCGAGGAGGGCCAGGGCTCAGGGCGGCGGCCGCTGTCGTTGTCGCTGTCTTGACCCGGCCCGACCCGGTCTCCGCCGTTGGCGGGGGATCCCAGCCAGACGCCGCGTCTGGGTGGCCGGGCGGTCTAAGGCGCAGCGATCGGGTCGCAGTTTCTCGGGGAGGCGTGTGTTAGAATCCCACTCCTAGCAGACTCAACTTTTGGCCCCACGCACAGAAGGGGACCTGCAGCACCCGACCTCCGGGGGCCACGCCAGCGCGGGCCGGCTTTCCCTCGCGTCTCTTTCCACTTCACCCTATGGCCAGCGGTCCTCGGCCGATCTACCAACTGGCCCACGCTGGATACGGCTTTGTGGGCAGTGCCGGCCACACCGGACCGGGGGGTCACCCCGCGTTCCGCAATCCTCGGCCCCCAGGACGCGGCCGCAAGCCCAAACGTTTGTAAGCCCTGAATCCCGGCGCGTTGCTCTGCACCTCCGCCCGCACCCGCAAAACGTCGCGTGGGCCCTTCCAACGTAAGAACCCACTGGATCCAGCCAAGTGCGGCGGGCTTCGCTAACCGGGAATCGAACGCGGCTCGTCTACACAGAAGACAACTACGTCTCCCGCTACACCACACTAAATCCTTCGCTTAAATCCTGCCCGTTGCCCACTCATGGCTCTTCCTACGCTATTCGTCAGGCGTGGCCGGCTCCTCCGTCCTCAGCCGACCCCGCCGGCTCCCAGTGTCTAACCAGGGCGTCTCCTCCAAGCTGGGCGGGCCGCCTCAGCCTTGCGACAGAGAGTACCCGGCGCGGGGGTGTCGCGAGAGGGCCAGCGTCTTGGGCGGGGTGGGCCAGGGACCACGGGACCCGGACAGGGCGGGCGGGGAGGCGGGGTCTGGGGGCCGGGGAGACGGCGCTGCGGCCCCGTAGAAGCTAGCTTCCTCCCCGTCGGGGTACCGAACCCTGTACCCCCGACCGGAGGGGATGCTCACAGATATATCACCGAGGACGGTGGCGCTGCGTTGCGCTGCGTCCTTGTCGCACGACGTCCCGGGATCTCCTATCCGTGCCTGTCGCACGTTTCGGTCACCGTCCCATGCCGGACCCACCACCATACCCAACCTACAACCCACCCGGCGCTTGCGTTTTCACCGGGCTCCGCCCCCCGGAGCTGCGTGGGCGGACGCAGCACAGCAGCGTTGGGTGGTCCGCTAGTAGGATCCTCGCCCGCAGCGCGAGAAGGTCGGGTTCGATTCCCGGCCTCTGCAATACTCGGTACCTTTTGATCCTGTGACCCCAATTCCCACGAGACTTCCCTTCCTTTTAAGGTGCCCGCACCTCGCCTGCTGCAGCCAGCGCAGCTCAGGTCAGCCAGTCCGCTCCCTGGATTGCCGCCGACACAGCCCCCGTGGGAAAGGGTTTCTACCCCCACCCGACCACATTCCTGCTCTGCTGCCTCTCTTTCCGTCGTCTATCAGCCGGACACCGGCCGCACCCGGTGTGGCCATCGGCCCCACCTCCCTCTTCACTTTCCCCACCGCTAGCCAGAGAGCTCCCGTGACCTCCTCCCACGGACACCCCCTCCCCTGCCCCGTATCCGGACGTCAATGTCACTACGACACGCCCGGGAGAACTCGGAAAGACTTGCGAACGCGTCCTCCCACGCGCACCTTTCGCTCCCTGTGCTCCGCATACCCGCGGGGTTCTGCCCACTGGTCCCCTCCTCCTACGCCCCCACGCCAAGTCCCCACCCTAGCACGACAGCCGCCGCCACGCACTCTCCCAACGTCACCTCCTCTCCGGTGGCGCCCACACCCGCGCAGTCTCTGCCAACCGCGCTCGGACACCTCGCCAAAGATCCGGCCTCGCTTCTGTCCCGTGAGCCTCTGCCCGTGCAGACCCAACTGCCCACCTTCAGGCTGCCCCGGGAGGACGGGGCCGCTCCTCCCCTGCGCCCCTGTCCCGCTGTCACCGGGACACAGCGCGCTCTCTCCGCGCTCCCCTCTCGCCCTCTGCCTCTTCCCACCTCGCCTCTGTTCTCTACTCAGTCCAACCGCCTCCCGGTGTCACAACCCACACTGGTGTTCGCAGGTTCTCTGGGACAGGTCCCTCACCCCCCACTGCCTCTTGGCCATCTGTCGCTCCCTTGGGTGGGTGTGTCCTCCCTCTTTCTGCTGTCCTTCCTGAATCTTTATCATCACCCAAGCCACCCACGTGCAAATTGTCCCCTTCTTACTGTCCCTGTCATAAGAATGAAGCACTGGCACACACGCACGCGCACACACACTCACAAGCACATATAAACACACACCGTGAGAAAAGGAGCACGCCATCCACTCGTGTCTCTACACACACTCGGGCCAACTCACCCGCCCCCAGAGCTTTTTGATCCCATGGGCCCTCATAGGCACCCAAGTCTCTGTGACTTCTCCCTACCAAAGAGGTTTCACCTCCACCTTCCAGGGCACAGCGTGGGAGTGGCCCGCACACCTCAATCTGTCATCCTCAATCCACCCATGATCCAGAGGCACGAGGACTTCCTGGGAACCTGCCCACCAGGACCATCCAATAGGATGCTCTTTTCAGAGGACGCGGCCATGGGTGTGGAGGCCCCCCCCCGCCAAGGGCTGATTGCGGCCTTCAGCTGGACAAGGGCTTTGCTCTAAAAAAGGAAGTTTGGGTGCCCAGTGGAAGTGGGATCTGGGACCGAGGCCGGTGGGCACTCCCCACTGGTTCCTTGCCTGTGGGAGACTGGATTCAGAATGTCACTGAGGAAACGTGCAACCCAGGGTCACTGGACACACATCCCAATCACACACCTACAGCAACAGGCTGTCACCACTGGTCAGCAGCACCTGCTGGCTCTTCCTGATGGGCTCACTTCGGTTCCTGCTTGGTCCTCCGCTGCTCCGTTTCGGTTCACACCCATGTCCCCTAAACAGTCATTTGGGGCTCATGGACACAGGCAAGGCTCAAGCAGCTACCGGGCCTCAGGACCTAATGCTAGGTGGAGAGTCAGAGCGCCCGCTGGGCACGAGTGGCATCCGCAGGGGCACTGGTAACGGGCAGGTGACCCTACCGCAGCAGGTGCACACCAATGACCGCCGGGGTGCGGCGAAGGCTGGGCGCGTCAGCCTTGGATCAGCGCTGCCCTGGGCCATTCCTGGACTCCATCCACGGGGGTTAGGGAACTGACGCGCTGCTCCTGTAGCTGAACGCACCACATGCACGTCAGGGAGCCGACTAGCAGCTCCACGAGAGCTGACCCGGCCCAGGATGCTGCCAACGTGAGATCCGGCCCGCCTCCCAAAAGACAGGTGATGGCGACCTCTAATTTCTCCCCAAGTTCCGATCCCGACCTCCCCCCGGGTCTCACACTAGGGGTAGGGCCTGGCCGGAGGTGGAGTCCTAAGGTCACAGGGAGCAAGACTTGAAAGAGTCTGTCTTGGTCCCCAGCTCCTAACCACCCCCAGTGCCTCTGCCTCTCCCTCTGCCTCTGCTCCTCCCTCCATGCCTCTCTCTCTCTCTCTTTCTCTCTCTCTCTCTCTCTCTCCCTCTCCCTCCCTCCCTCCTCCCCCACCCATCCTCTCTCCCTCCTCTAGGATGGCCTTGGCTGGGACAACGTTCATTCACTACGCCCTTCATTTCTGTCCTGGGGACTCAGACTCGGCCTGAACCCGCGGCGACTGGGAGCCAAGGGAATCCGGACTGCGCACCCATTCGGCCGCAGGTGTCACCTTTTGGTGCCTCAGAGGAGGGCAACCAGAGTGAGGGAGAAAACTGGTTCCGAGGTTGGGGCGTTGCTGAGACCGAAAAGCCTTCGGAGCTGGTTTGCGGAAGGAGTTTCTGGGGCGTGGAGATGCCCGCTGGGGACGCCCTAGACCCCGCGTGTGCCGCGCTCGGTAGGCGACTCGGGTCCGGCCCCGAAGAGCACCGGGACACGGGGAGCTCCGCTGGCGGTGGAAATGGCACAAAACTGTCTTCACTTGCGCGTGTGCCGAGACCTTGCGGGACACCGAGCACTTGGCGGGCAAGGCGAGTCCGAGCGCGGGCTGCAGGCTGCGGTGTGGCTCCTGCTGGCTGCTTTCACCCGGTTCCAGAACGAAAACCCAGAGCGGAAAGCCGGCGGGAGAAGGCCGCAGCTGGAGGCGAAGCGACCTGTCGCGTTTAGTTCTGAGGAGCCTTCGTGCTGGTCCTGAGCTATGTCTCAAGCCTGTGCTCCCGACTCTGCCTCCCACGGCGGGACCCGGAAGGCGCGATCTTCCCACCCGCTCCCGGGCTCCCTGGGCCTCCCGGCCGCCAGGGGTGAGCGTCCCGTCCTGCCGCGCCCTTCCGCCCGGCCCCGGGTGCTGGCGCCGGCGCCTCCGGTGGACCGAAGCCCGGACAGCGGCGGCCGAGCTCACTTCCCCTCCCTCCGTCGTGCCAGGTCACGGTGTGGAGTGCCGGGATGACGGCCGAGCCCGGAACAGGTGCAGCGAGGACCACAGGGTCGCTGTGGGCCGAGGCCTCAGAAAAGCGACGCAAGCCGCGTGTCCCTGCCGGCCCTTCGGAGGCTGCGCGTGGACGGGAGCGCGAGAGGGGCGGGGCCTGGAGGCCTGCAGGCGCATGGGAAGGGGCCCGGCGCAGCCCGCCTGGAGGAAGGGACGGAAGAGAACCAGGAAGGATGGGCTGGGGGAGACGCCTGGTGTACTCTGCGGGCCCGCACCTTGGTGGTGGCAAGCGGAGGATCAGGGGAGCCGGAGCCGGTCGTCCAAAAGGGGAGGAGGAGCAGGAGACAGCTGCAGGGGGCCGTTAAGTCGCAGGTGAGGTTGATGATGGCAGCGAGAAAAAGGGAAACTTCCCCGACCGGGAATCGAACCCGGGCCGCGGCGGTGAGAGCGCCGAATCCTAGCCACTAGACCACCAGGGAGTGATGAGCGGCAATTTACGCGGTGCCTCTTACAAATAAACGTCCCCAAGCGCTGCCAGCCTCGATCTCTGAATACCTGAAGCCGGCGCCTGCACCCACGTGCCAGGCCGAGCCAGCCGCTCGCTGCCCGGCAACCCTGCCGCCCCAGCAGCTCCGCCCGCCCTTGCTGGCCACACCCTCAAAACGTCCCGCACGCCCCCTGGCCTCAGCCAAGTGCCCTTGTGCGCGGTGCCGCCCACCACCGCCCTGGAACCTCCGCAAACGAGCCACAGCTGCGCCAGCCCACGCCCGCAACGTGCCACGCTCGGACCGGGAGGGGCCGCCCAGTCGGCCGGTGGACAGCGCCATCGCGCCCCACACGGGGAAGCCGCCTCGTTTTCCTCATCCCGCCCGCCTCTGCGGGGGTGTTAAGAGGGCGCGTGCAGAGCCAAAACGGTTAACTGCCTTCCCGTCGGAGAATCGAACCCCGGTCTCCCGCGTGACAGGCGGGGATACTCACCACTATACTAACGAGGATCCTAGAAACTACTCCGTAGGCGTCCAGTCCGTGGTCCCACGACGGTCCACTACTTCAACTCCTCGCGTCTACTCCTAGGTCGGTTTGCCTGTCGCTGTCGCTGCGGCACCAAGGCCTGGGTCCTTGACCCGCACTGGTGTTCGCGCGGAATCCCAGCCAGGCGAGCGTGCGCAGCGTCCCGGGTAGTCGTCGGGGTGACCGAGCGGTCTAAGGTGCTGCGTTCAGTTCACAGTCTGGCGTAGCAGCTTCGAGATCCACTCCTGGTGCGCCAACATTTTGTGCACAATCACCCATGGCAGCTCCTATACCCCGCCCAACCCAGGACCACGCCAGCGCGGGCCGCTCTCCATTCCCGTCTCTTCCCGCCTCGCCTTTGGCCCGTGCTCCTCCGCCCACCAGCCCCTGCGCACCTGCGCCCCTTGGCGCCTATCAGTCTGCGCCACCTGCCGCCCCGTCCCCGGACCCCTCCCACCCGGGCGCCTGCGTCCTCACCTTCTGGAATCGCTAGCTCCGCCCTTCCCCTGCGACGCCCCGCCCGTCCTCTCCTCGGCCCGCCCCCCCCCTCACCACACCCCCGACCGCACAAAGACAGCCGGCCTCTGCAACCAAGTCACCCGTGCGCGGGAAGAAGAAAGCCCCCGTTCCTGGAGTCCGCCCCCCACCTCCGCCTCTGACTTCCCCAACCCCCAAGGCCACGGCCCATCCCGGCTCCCACCTGTCGGCCCCGCCGCCCGTTCCCGGCTCCCCACGCCGTACCGGGCCCGCTAGGCTCGGGCCCACGCTCTTCTCTTGCGGACCTCGTCCTGCCGACACCCGCCCTGAGCTCCACTCTCGGTAAGCGGCCGAGTCGCCTGCTGGCCGCGACGTGGGGGTCCCGAGTGTGGGCACGGCGGGCACCCGCTAAAGCAGAGCTCGC
>PVKB01008372.1:0-17493 GCA_004027205.1 Ctenodactylus gundi | reverse complement strand
AACTTTTCCAAATTCCGTCTGCAAACCGGTTCCAAAGACTTCTGAGCCACATCTTCAGGTAAAGTACAGCAACGACCCTACTCCCCTGGTACCAATTCTGTCTTACTTTTTCGTTGCTGTGACTCAATACTTGACACCCACAAACTTAGGAAAGGAAAGGTTTTAACTCACAGTCTCGAAGGTCACAGTCCATTCAGGGGTGGCCGGCAACAATCGAAGTACATGGCAGAGAGAGAGAGGTGGAGAAAGCTTCCCTGGACAAACAGGAAGACAAGCTGAGGCTAGTTGAGACTAGTGGGGACCCTCCAGGAAGGCAGCTGCAGCTTATGTGTCCTTTCAGGTCTCTGCACAGTAACCAGTCCCTCCTGCATCCAGGTGTGGCCACTACACACCGTTAATCCCAACTTAACTGCAATCCACCCCTCCAGACCAGGTCCCAATCAACCAACATTATTACATGGTTCCATTAAAATACATGAGACTTTTTGGGGACACTCCAGATCCTAACCACAACACCTTTCTTATGCAATTTTCAGTTTCCTTGTTCACAGGGGGTTACAGCAGGGGATGATTAGATATTCAGCAGAATACACAAATCTATTCTTTGTAATCACCTTGATATGTGTTTCACACCCCATTCCCATCTATTACAAAGATCAACTATCCATACCATTAAACTTATTTCTAAGAAATCATATAGCAAGCATATCATATGAAGTCTGGCACAGACGTTGTGGTCAGGCAGTGCCCAGACTGGCAGCAATTGCAGTTACATACATCAATCATTACAAATCACAAAGAGGTCAAGGTGTTAGGAAAGTTTTCTCAAAACATAATATGATTTTAATCTGAAAGCACAGCTATGTGTTAAACATTCAGCAAGGCATGTTTTCTTAAAAGATGATGTTTGCAGTTGGGCATTCTACCGTAGTAACCATTCCATTGTTTCTTAATGGCATCTTTTGCCTGCTGGATCATGAGGTGCCAGGGAGGGCCTGCTCTGTGCAGTTTTATTATCAAGGGGAGGTCATTTACGTCCATCTATCCAAACCCTTCCAACTTCCTCTACGTAGGCTCTAGTATATGGCAAAGAAGGAAATGTACCCAGATCAGGTGTTGTGATAAGGGAAAACACAGATTCAGAGGAGTCATGAGAGGTTATGTCAGGTGAAGGCTGAGAATCTTGTGGGGCTTTTGAGATTGAGGAATAAGCACAGAAATATGAGTGAGCCTACAGCCCACATGAGTAGGATCCAAGGCTGCACAAGATGCTCCAAGTAAGTAGCAATAAAATACCCAGTGACAGCAATTGTGTCATCACCAAAGGGTGGGGTTTTGGATGTTCCAGAAGCAAACAGCAGACTCACAGGGCTTTGCCTCTGCGAGTTCTGGCCGCAGCTGCTTTGCAGATGAAACTGTTGCTGGTGCCGCTACATGCCATTCCCAGGAATGGAGTGGGCACTTTGGTCTCCTCCAATAGGCCACTCACAGAATGTTCCTTGCACCATCGGGGTCTTGGGTCCCGCACACTTCCCTGGTCACCTTCCAGCTCCCCACTGTGCTTGCCTCACTTGTCCCTTCGTCAGCGTTAGTGCTGGCTCCGCACACCCTGGACGTCTTCTGCATGCTTATACTGCTATTGTGGAATGTTGTATTCAGTGGCTTCCTTCTGTGGGTTCTTCCACCAGGAGCACCTGCCTTGCCACCTGGGGTCACATTGCTTCCTCTGATATCACTCCGACATTTTCTCCGAAGTCCACTGCCCCCAGCCCTGCTCTCGAGGCACTTGGGGAGAAGAATCCAAACTTCATGGCTTTTCCAAATTGGCCCCATGACAGTAAGCCACATGGCTGAATTACTGGGAGACTTTTCTGCTTTTCTGTCTCTGAGGGTTCTGGGAGAAGCCTGGATCCCAGAGCCCAATCTGAATGTTCCACCTGGGACTGTTTCATCTAAGTAAATGTCCCTGGGGCCTTCTGGTCATCTCCAACCCCAGATTTTGAGAGAGGGATAGTGGGGTGACTATGCAGGAAGCACTCACTAGTTTGCTATGCATTTACTTCTCCATTTGAAGGGATTCCACTATCATTCCCTAAAAGTCTACATTTTCCCTATCTTAATAATAGACACACAGTAATCAGACATATTTATGGGGAGTATGATCTGATTTTGCAGGTGAGGAAGTTGAGGGGAGGAGAGGGGCCATAGCTTTCATTTGGCAACTTAGGGCAGAGCCAAAAGTCAAGCTGAGATCGATTTTTGACACCTGCTTACAGAATTCAGGCCTGGAAGCTTATCCCATGGAGAAACCAGCATCCCATAAATGAAGGTTGCAATTAAAGAAGAGCTTCACTCAGTGGCCAAAGAATGAAGACAGGAGCTTTGTTCACAAATCATCTTAACCTCAGGGACACTTGGGAGTTATAGATATACAGTGTGGGGAGAGGAGAGGAGAGAGAGAGAGAGAGAGAAAGAGAGAGAGAGAGAGAGAGAGAGAGAGGAAAGGAAGGATTATTTGTATTCTTTTTCTTGGCATAACAGGGATCTCCAAGGAATTTGAGAGCCAGCGTTTTTCTCCTTTCATGGTCTGACGTGTCTTGTCGTGGCTGGTCAGTGTCTTTATCATTGAAGGAGGAAGAGAGACAAGGCAAGTCTAGGTCAAGCTGACCTTGGATTATAGTGGTGGACAAAATATTTTCCAAATGATCTATAAGTGTAGCTGGCAGAGCTGAGTAGAATTTGACTCAAGGGTTAAGGCAACAAAGGAGACAAGTATAATGTGAGGGCAGAGGTGTCAAGACTTTTCATCCTGTTCCTGTCCCCCACGGAACATCAGCACGTCCAAGGGAAGAGTCAGTGTTTTCAGCTGAAGCAGTTGTCGAGGTCCTGAAAAATCCCAAGGCAACATTATCATTTTAACCCACAAGGCAGAGCAAAGCTATAGAGACTTACAACACCAGCTGTTGTGCCTTCCAAAATCAGTGAGTTTTACACCAACTAAGTGTTTACTTAGGTTTTACCTTGGTCACAGTTTGACATTCTGACTACCCTTTAGGTTTTGGGGGGTCATTTCCCCCCATGAAACCTCTCTCCCTTTGGATAGTTCTCTGTTTCACCAGCATGGCTTCAGCTTGACAGCCAAAGAAAACTGAAAGATGCAGAATCTGTTAAACATCCACAGGAGGGATGACTGAACTGCTACATGGATTCCTGATCACTGTGGGGAACAGACATGAATATGCATGGACTGAACAGTCCAGATTGTTGGAGCATCCAGGATAGGGCTTCCACTTGAACTCAAGGGGGAAGAAGGGGCTCTTAGGTGTAAGCTGTAATGTAGGATCCCGTGCCTGCAATCCTAGCATTCTAGAAGGCTGAGATGGGAGGATGGTGAGTTTGAGCCAGGCTCCAGACAACTTAGCAACATAGGGAGACCCTGTCTCAAAAAGAATTTACAAAGGGCTGGGATGTAGCTCACTGTGAAGATCCTGGGTTCAAGCCCTGGACCCGTAACCACAACTACAACTACAACAAAAACAGAGAATTGGTATATGTTTTAGTTTGGGTTCTTTCAAAAGACAGAATTTACTGATTTTATCACAAAATGGTCTAATAGGAAGGCTTACAAATCCAAGGATAGAGATGATCCAAGATGGCTCCTCAGCCATGAAGTAGATCTCCTGTCCAGGACTGCAGAACAGCCCGGGAGGTGAAAGTCTGCTGTAGATCTTGGGTGAAGACCGAAGCCTGAAGATCAGCAACGGCAGAGCGGCGATGGGAAGACAGGCACAAGTCGAGACTGGAGCTAATCTGTGCTGACAATCAACAATATGTAGCCAACGCTGTCCCTGGCTCAGGCGTGGTGGACACTCTGTCTTTGGTGCTCAGAACAGGGACCCCACCTGCTGTTCTCCTTTTCTCTAGGGACATGGAAAGAGGGAGGGATCTTCCATGTGAGTTTGTGATAAGGGACCATCTGAAGCCACCAGAATGAAAAGCAGAGACAAACCTCTTAGGTCGGCCAAGCACGGGGGAGGGGGAGTGCTGTAAAACCATTCCATAGTCATGGTATTCCACAGCAGCAGTGCCTGGTGACCTCATGGGAATTGGAAGGGGTAGCTACTGGTCTGAACCACTCCTGGCACTGCCATGAGCCTCATCCTGAGGACATTTCTGTTCAATTTTTCTCAAATGGGAAAATCAGCCCTGAATAACAGTTGTAAACCTCAAGAAAATTGAGACCTGAGTATACTGATGAAAAAATCGAACCTATAATGTTAAGATTTCTGTGTTGAAGTCAGGATGCATGTGCCTGCAGTTTAGGGCACATCTAATGTTCATGACAATGTGACGTATTTGCAGAGTGAACGAACAGAGCAGCCTTGGATGCTGATTTACAGTAGGTAATTGATATTAATGAATTAATTTATATACATGAGTTTAAGTCAAAAGGCTCTTTGCTAATTAATGAATATGCTGTAGGCAGCTGTTAGCCAAAGAGAGGAAGCAACCTTCAGTTAGGCAGAGCCCAGAATAAGAGGGGCCTGTGAGAAGCACCACTCTGGCAGCTCCAGAGCATGTGGCAACAGAGCACCACCAACCTTTACCCCCCACCACAGCTACCAATCAGGACACCAAGGAGACTCTTGCCTGGCTTCACTGTCATGACAAAGTGTGGCTTTAAAAATAATAGCACCTTGATGCTATGAAGAGTATGGGGATTCTCCTCAAAACAGAGTTACTATAGGATACCACAACTCCATTTCCAAGTGAGGAATTGAAAACAGAGGCACAGATATTTGCACATCTGTGTTTATAGCAATAATATTTACAATAGACGAAAAGTGGAAGAGCCCTGGTGTCCACTGATGGGTTAATAGAATATATTGCGGTCATACACTGGAACGTATTATGCAGCCTCATAGAGGAAGGACATCCTGACACACTGGAGAGTGCTAGAAACAAAAGGGCGAATACTGGGAGATGCCACCCACGGCAGGTCCTCGGGACAGTGAAGTACACACAGACAGGAAGACAGTGGTGGCTGACAGGTGATGGGGAGCGGGAATGGAAGTTATTATCATCATTTAAGTTGAGCCAGGCCCTGTGACACAGGCCTTTGTTTTCTATTTATTCATTTATTTCTCCAGGCTTGTCATGTGCCACCATGCCTAGCCTATGTGGTGCTGGAAGGAAACATAGACCCAGGGCCCAGCACTTTCCAGGCACATGCTTTTTTATTTTTATTTTTTTGAGATAGGGTCTCACTCAGTAACCTAGGCTGGTCCTGAATTCACCATGGAGCCCTGGCTGGCCTTGGACTCGTGGCAATCCTCCTGCCTCAGCCTCTCGAGTGCTGGGATTACAGGCATGAGCCACCATGCCTGCCTTATGTGGTGCTGGAGAATTGAACTAGAGTACTTAGTGCTTGACTTAGTGCTTGCTAGGCAAGTGCTTTAACTGCTGAGCCATTCTTCCAGCCCCAACACCAGTCAAACCTCTTAAGAAACCATCCAGATTGTTCCTGGTGGAGTCACTTGTCACAGAGCAATGACCTCATGACACCTTAGGTGCTTAAATCTGGCCCCATATCCTCTCCTCTTGCGGGTCTATATGTGGTTCTATGATGACTGGCCTATGGGCTTTTCGGGTATATTAGTCCCCAGTTTCCTGTTCAAGGCCTGGACATGAGTAGACAGAGATGAATTGAGCTGTTTAGATGGAAGTGGGATTACACAGCATTCAGTGGTGGCAAATTTGGTTTGGGTGGCCATAAAAACCACATGAGTTTTTATAGCGGTTTAGATCTGCCTGTTGATGCATCCTCTCTCTGGAAATAGAGGAAGCTGAGGTGAGTACTGCAGCGACTCCGAGAGGCTGAGGAGGGGAAATGAGCCCTGGGTCTGGTTCATATTTGCAACAGCCGTGGTCAGCTTTGCAGTGAGATCACCAGGAGTTGTTTTGTATTTCTCTCCCATGTCAATGCTCCATTTTGCTACCCATCTTGTAGAAGAAAAGCTACAGACCAGCTCAGGTTCAAAAGTAGGGAGAGACATAGGAATCCAGGTTTGACCGCCACGTCGGAGACCTTAGCTTTCCTGATCATCACAGGGGAGGAGCTGGGCAGATGGAACAGGCCCCATCTCAGCTTCCCCACAAGGGTCTTTTCACAGGATAAATGTCCATGTTGCATCCTGGACTCTTCCTAGTCTGTGAGGACAGCTAAGAGAAGAGTAGGGGACTACAGTTTTCAGTGTACTTCTCTTGAGGAAGGACAGAATTATTATCTTCTTGTCTGAGTATGGAAACTGATAGAGAAAGAGGACAGTGGCTTGCTCAAGATCAAATAGAAAATCAGTGGAAAAAAAAGAATTTCAGATGGGCTCCTGAGTTGTCCAAAGATAACAACCACATATGAAAGACAACACAGTTGCTTCTGGACTTGGGAGAATGAACCAAAACAGGAAGGTTTTGCAGGAGGGGTGGCAAGGATGGGCACAGGGTGAGTTTATTATTTTAACTTTTCATTGAGAGCAGCTGCAGCAAAGGCACTGTGATGAAATGGCCGCTGTACTTCTGGTCTGAGGAAAACAGAGTCCAGATCCCAGGGCACCGCTGACTGAGAGAGTGAGGGAAAAGTGCTGAAGGAGAAAACGAAAGGAAGAAAACTGTAAAGTCTGTGTGTAATGTTTACCCCAATGTCTGACAGAGCTTGAAGCACACAAAGCTGAAATGAGACCTCATCTGCCCCTCACCACAGGCAGGGCAGAGCTGACTACTGAAGGGTAGCTAACTCAATTGTCTGCTAACACCAAAATTCAGTCCCTAGAGGAATGGAGCAGAATCCAATATAGCACTCACAATTTCAAGTTAGAATAAATATCACTTGATTTGGAAAGAGCAGGGGGTTATAACCTACTCTCAAAACACAAGATAACAGGCCCAATCTTGAGATAATGCAGATATTGGAATTAACAGATGAAAAACTTTAAAGCAGTTATTTTAACCAAGATTAATGAAGTAAGGAAAACTACACTTGAATGGAACTATAGGAACCTCAAAAGAGAAATAGGAAATAGAAAAAAGAAAGAAAACTGAGATCTGAAATATACAGTATCTGAAACATAAAAACTGAATGCATGTGCTTATTAGAATGGAAAATATAGAGAAGCAATTCAAACATAGATTTTAAAATCATTTTATTATTTACATGTCGCATCTGTTTCCCCTTCCCATCCCCTCAATCATCCTACCACTTCCCCTTCCCTCTCCATAAAGTCTGTCTTCTTACGTTCTTCCATCTCTCTTTTACCATTTAATGGTTTAGTTTTCCTCATATTAGAGAAATCATAAAATACCTCTGTGTCTGATTTATTTTGCTAAGCATAATGGTCTCAGGGTGCACACATTTTCCTACGAATGACTTGAATTTGTCTTTCTTTATGGCAGAGTAGTACTCCATTGTGTATATATATCACATCTTCTTTATCCATTCATCTGTTGATGGATATAGGCTTCTCCCAAGATTTGGCTGAAAACTGTGCTGTTATAAACATGGGTATGCATATTTCCTTCTTGTATGATCTCTTTTAACTGTTTTGGGAAGATACCCAGAAGACATATAGCTGGGTCAAATGGGACATGTATCTTCAGTTTTTTAAGGAATCTCCATACTGTGGTTGTATCAGTTTACAGTCCCACCAGCAACGTAGAAGGATTCCTTTTCCCCCATGGCCTTGCCAGCATTTGTTGTTTTTTGAGTCTTTTTTTTTTTTTTTTGAGACAGGGTCTCACTCTGTAGCCCAGGCTGGTCCTGAACGCACTGTGGAGCCTAGGCTGGCCTTGAACTTAGAGCAATCCTCCTGCCTCAGCTTCCTGAGTGCTGGGATTATAGGCGTGCGCCACCACGCCCAGCTTTTGTGGTGCTGGGGAATGGAACTCGGGTATGTAGTACTTGACTTAGCGCTTGAGGCAAGTGCTTTAGCTGCTGAGCCATTCCTCCAGCCCCTGTTTTTTGAGTCTTGATACCAGTCATTCTTATTGGAGTTAGATGGAGCCTCAGTATCATTTTAATTTGCATTTCTCCGATGGCTAAAGATGCTGAACATTTTTTCATGTATTTATTGGCATTTGGACTTCTTTTTATGAGGACTGTTTATTCATATAATTTTGATTGGGTCTTTTATTTTGGAGGGTCTATTTTTTTTTAGTTCTTTTATATTCTTGATAATAGTCCTCTGTCTGAAGAGTAGCTGGCAAGAAATTTTTCCCATTCTGTTGGTTCTCTCTTCACACTGTTGATGATTTCCTTTGCTGTGTAGAAGCTTTTCAATTTGATATAATCCCATTTGTTGCTTCTTGGTGTTATCTTATGTGCTTTGGGTGTTTTATTGAGAAAACCCTGGCCTATGCTTATGTCTTCAAGGGCTACGCATATTATTTCCAACAAGTTCCCAGTTTAGTGACAAGATCTTTGATTTATTTTTATTTTATTTTGGTGCATGGAGAAATTTGTGGGTCTAGTTTCAAATTTAAGAAAGAAACTTAGAAAAGATAAGTTCTTAATTTAAGCCAGGTCCCAGACAAAGGAGAGAGAGTCTTTGAAGAAGACCCTGCTGGTATCATCGGGCTGCAGGCTGTGGCACTGGGAATGCTGTAGGCCTTGTTCTGGGAACACATGGCCAGTGGCCAGCACTGAAAGGAATGTATACCACGTGTAACTTTAAAAATGTCATTGCACTCTGTGAGACAGCTATGAATCTGAAGCCTGATAGATGATTATTAATAGATACATTAGAGTCTTTGTTCCTTTATTTAAGTATGATATTTTAGGCTCCTTCTGGTGTCCCCCAGGCCTGGTAATATCCAACTACCTGCCTTCCATGACCAGCATTTCAGTGCTCTGGGGACGAAGACAGGGAGAGGGGGAACAAGGACAGCCCTGGCTGGAATCCTGTGCCCCCCTCTACTGCCCCTGTGTGTGCATTTGTGAACGCCGCATCTTGATTCAGCTCCAGATGGGACAGTGCCTAGTCTGACTCATCCTCACAGGTGTTCAGAACATGAAAGGAGAGAAGTTTCCATGAATTTTTGATGTATTCATGAATGAATGAATGAACAAGCTGAGCTGCCTCTGGGTCCATTTCTCCTCCCCACTGGGTAGTCTCCTGCCAGTATTTGCTTGTGCTCACATCCCCTTCCCTGCCTCCTAAGGTGGCACTTTCTGTTAGCTGCCTGGGTCATCCTTCAGACTTCAGCTAGTGACCTTGGATTGAGACACGGGGATGAGCACGCAGCAGACTGCAGTTGGGCATGCTCAGTGTCGAAGAGCTGTGAGGCTCTGGCAGTCTGCAGGAATATGAAGAGAATTCAGCACAAACACGGTGGATTAAAACTCAAGGCACAGCAAACTGGATGGGGAATGTGAGCCGAGTTAGGAGACACCTTGCTCTGTCTGCTGCTGCTTCTCAGAGCCCCGCTTCCCTTGAGATTCTGTGGCAGCTGGGACCTTCCTCCCTGCAGCCTCTGTCTGTCATAGCCTTATTTCATCACTGTGGGCCTTGTTCCTTCTCAGCCTTAGACAAGGTTAACACTGTTTTCTGGTTGGGAATGTCTTCCTTTTCTGGACTTTGCTGACAGCAAGCCCAAAATCTGTGTTTTAACCAACCTCTTTATTCCCTGATGCTCTTTGCAACCAGATTCGTAGATAAAGGACTTTAAAAGTCTTCCTTCGTGCTGGGTTTAATAATCTCACAAAGATTTTTTTCCTGGCTGTTCATCAACGTGTCTCCCTGAGGAACATTGTCCAATGGCCAAGGCCAACACAATGAGTCATCCAGACTTCTGTTGGTATCATGTGCTGGAGAAGAGTTGCTCCAGGTCCCAAGGCCATCAGTTTGAGAGTTTGGCCTCTCACCGTACAAGTATAACACTCTTAAAAGATGGAGAATTTGGGAGGGAGATCTACTGCTGGCCAGCAATTCCCAACACTGACCACCAGAGGCCCTGCGCCTCACATCTAAGTGATCCCGGCTTTCCTGGACATGCAGAGATTTTGCAGTTCATAGTTTTAGTCTGAAATGTGCAGAAAGGGTGGCGAAAAATGAACAGAACAAAACAGCAACAGTAACAAAACAAGTTGTGTAAGTCAACAATCGTCTGCTCATCTATGATTCAGAAGCCTGAGGAGCAGCAGCACTTGTTCTCTGTAGGGCCTCAGCAGCCCCGGGTGAAATCGTCTCTCTCATGCCTATCACAGCTCTGCCCGAACCCTGGTCCTGGTTGCTGCAGTCACATGGTGAGCCTTAAAATCCCCACATTGCCCCTTGGTCCCCAAACCCTAGCCTGCGGCTGTGCATCCTCTTAGCCTAAAATTTCCTCCAGTATTCCGGAAATTCTAGGTGCAACTTTGTCTCCTGCATTCTGCCATACATCCTCCTCCCTCCCTCATTCGCATTATGGTTGCCAGGCACAAACAGCCGGCACACATGGCTGTTGTGCAGATAGACCTTGCAGTGAAGTCCTCCCAGCCAGCCCCAAGCAGACGCCATCTGGTGGTCTATCCTGGAGTGGAAACCAAGCCTGGGAGCTGGGTGAGGCTGCCCCCTGCCTTCCCCAGCATCAGCATGGTTGACTCCAAGGGCCTGGGACAACCAGTGATCCAGGCACCTCCTCCACTGCAGATAGACGCTGGTAGAGATGGAACCAGAAGGTAAGAGAATGGGTACCAGAGGTAACTGGTAGGGAGGGAGACCAGGTGCAGCCAGGGAGAGGATAAAGAGGGGGAAGCAGGAGCCTGATGGGAAAGAGGAAGCCTTGGTGACTTCTCATCCACGAAGGAGGAGGTGAAATGTACGTCAGGCACTACTAAGGTTTGGTCATCTTGCTGACTAGGGGAGCACAGCCACTCAATGCATCAGGGACCAGCCTGGCAGGTGGCAATTCCTTTCTTTAAGGACATCCATCAAAGTTGATGGTCAAAGGGTTGAAGCTGCCAGGTCTGCTGTTTCCATGGGGGTGGGGGTAACGAGGAAAATTCTGGAAGGAAGGACAATTTGGAAGCTCTTGATGGAATCTGTATGAAACATGAGTGCAGCCTGTGAGGACATTTGCTGTTTAGCTGTCTCTTTCTGTCCCCCTCGTCCAACTGCACAAAGGCACTTTTGATCCTGATTCACCCCAAGTGCCACCCTGTTCATGGGATAGTTGAATAATGTTTAATAAGCCAATGTCTATGGACCAAACAAAAGTTGATCCAGGTGAATTTGAGGTCTGATCTTACCAGCACTGTCTTCCTGGGTTCATGAGCAAACTGAGGCTCAGAGAGGCTGCAGCTCGTGGGTCCAAGCTGACTGACTTCTGCTCATGACACAGTTCCTTGACCTGCTCTTTGAATCCAGTTTCACTTTATTCTCCCCAAACCAATCACTGTCCCAACACAGCACTTGGAGTTGCATTGGTCCTTCGGTGCATCCTGGCCCCCAAAAGGGCTGGACATGTGTCAAGTTCTGTATTCTCTGTGCTGTAATCACCACCACCATCCCCATCACCACCATCATTATCAAGATGGTCCTGCCTGACTGAGAAAAGGGTGAACTGACACTAGAAAGACAGGACAAGAGGCCAGAGGGGACAGACTGTGTTCCTGCTGGGATATGAGACCAAAGGGAGGGTGAGTGGTACAGATCTGATCCTCTTCCCATATTCTAGCGCTTCTTACTCTGGTTCCTCCTGTCTGCAACTCGTCGGTCTCCTGACCTTCCCATTGCTTGTTCCTGCACTCACCTCTATCCAGGCCCCTGGTGTATTTTTTTTTTTTTTTTGGTTCAAAATATTCTGCTTTCCCTCATTCTCCAAACTTTGTATCTCCTTCTTGTCTCTTGTTTCAGGTTCTTCCAAGTTCCTGCCTTCTCTTCAATCCACTTGATTTCTACATTAATTCCTCTCTTGCTGTGCTAAAAATATTGTATAAAATTACCTTCATGCTTTGCATCTAATGTGTAAAATCATAAATTTTGTGCTTAGAGTTAGGTCCCACTCCCCAGATATCTCATTTTATACTTGCAAATATTTCAAAACTGAGAAAAATCTATGAACTGAAACATTCCTCAATCATTTCTCCTAGAAACTCCAACCTCCTTAATACCCAGCTGTTCAGATGTTACATCACCTTTCCTCTCACCCAAGAGGCCCTCTCTTGTCCATGCCTTCCTCCAGCACGTTGCCCTTGACCTCTGTGCCCCTTGTGGAGCGGGCTCATGGTGGAGAGCTGGAGTGCAGGTTCCCATGGATCCGGGCGAGCTCCTCCACCTTCTTCTCCAGCTCCTGAGCCTGCCACCGCAGCTATTCAGCTGACTCCACATTCTCCCCCTCGTGTAGGTGCTTGGACTCTTCCACCAGGCTGTAGGCATCCATCAGAAGAGAGACACCTGTTGTGACTGTACCTGTGATCTGGGCTCCTTTTGTCACTGTCCGAGCAGTGTTTGTAAAGGTTTCCTGCTCCTGCCTGCCACTCTGGACTGAGGTTGTCCCAGGGGTCGTGAGGTGCTTGGCATTTGCTACTAACTGAGGGTTCATTTTGGCAACCTTGATGGCACCAATGTTCTTCCCTATGCCTTTTAGGAAGTGGACCCAGTTCTTGGTTAAGGTGATGACTTTGGGCACGGTCTCAACAGCAGTTTCTGCCATGCTTTTGACTGTGTCCGTGCTTGTTGGCGCCTGGTTGATCACTTTAGCTTTGGCTGAAAACTTGCTGGAGCGTCCCACTGTGCCTGTGGAAACGTTAGTGACCACAGCTGCCATCCTCAGCCCCATCCCAGTGGCCAAGAGGGCCAAGCTGCCCCAGGCTGTCACAGGCACCAGAGCCAGGCCAAGGATGGTCATGACCCCAAAGACAGCCCCGGTGGAGTTGGCCACTAGGTTGGAGATGGCACAGTTCCTGTCTATCTTGCCAACCTTGTCTGCGAGGGGGTTAAGCTTTTGTATATGTTGCTTCAGTTCCATTTGTCCCTAAGGAAACTCATCTAAAAACCTTTCCCTGGCCTTCAGGTAGCTTTGGAGGCTCTCTTGGTCCACCTTGGCTGCATCAGCTGTACACTCATTCAGAGCTTTATGTAGGGCATCGGCCTCATCCTTGTAACAGTAAAGGTCAAGGATTAAGGGCTTCCTAAGATCCATTTAACACGATGCACAGATTTTTAGTATAAATCAAATGCAAAAGAATTGCACAGCTCTACAGAAGTTTTTCAATAGTGGATATATTTGATTTATCATAGATGATTATTAGCCCTTAGGCAAGAAGGGGGCAATGACAAAAAGTCATCTGAAGGTGTTGTTCAGTGGTAGGTATTTGGGGAAAGTTCCTTAACACCCAAGGCCAATGCCATAGCATTTATAGGTGAATAAAGAGTAGTGGGATTGTTGAAGAAAAAAAACAAACAAACCTCAATTCAGAGAATTTTAGTGTGTAATAGAGAATTAACTCTACCCAAAGAGAAGGTTTCCCTTTGTCCTTAGTTACTAGGAAGTATTCTGTAGGCCCTAGGAGTTTCATGCCTGTTAGGTACATCTAAATTTGCCTGGAGACCTTGGTAAGAAGACCATACAGGTTTGACATTCTGAACGCACAAAGCCTAAATCTGAAATGCTCTAAAATATAAACCCTTTGAGCACCAACATGACTTGACACATGAGAAGAGCCACTCTTGACCTCATGGGATGATTCACAGGCAAAATGTAAGAGCTCTAAAAATAGCGCATAAAATTACCTTCATGCTGTGTGTATTACAGTGTGTTAAACATGGATTTTGTGCTTAGACTTGGGTTCCACCCACCATGTCTCTTCAACTTGAGGCCATTCACTGCCAGAGAATGACATGGAGGAAATACTGCTCAGGAACTATTGAAAAGGGCAACCTCACCCCTACCCCAGGAAATTGGCGGGAAAAGCTGTGTCTGCTCAGCAGGGTGCTTGGATGGCATTGCTGGGGTCCCCGGGGGAGAGACCTGCACAGTTCAGCTTCCTCCACGAACATCTCCCAGGCTTCCTTGTGAGTCAGCAGCAGCTGCATATCCTCTCTGCTTACTGTGTGCTGGAGATACTCTGTGGACTTCTCAATGAAGCTGTTCCTGTCTAATTGGGAAAAAAAAAAGAGAACAAGATTAGACAACAGTGTGTGGAGAGCAAATGGCTGTAAGTAGCTGGTGGTTAATTGTCCATCTTCTGGAGCAGCTACCACGTGGGGCACTTTAGGCGGAGTCACCAGTGTAACGGACTGAATTGTATCCTTCAAATCCATGTGTTAAAGCTCTGCATCCCTCAACCTTGTGACACTTTTTGGAGAAAGGCACCTAAGAAAGTGAAATGATTTAGATTAAATGAGGTCACTAGAATATGGTGTCTTCATAAGAGACACAGATGCCATCACCCACAGACACCATGCACATCAGACATAGTGAGAAGGTTCCCTCTGTACACCAGGAAGAGACCCCTTCCTAGAACCCTACCAGTCACACTTTGATCACAGACTTTGGCTTTCACAACTTGAAGAAATGGCCATTTTTGGTTTAAGCTACTCTTCCTGTGGGTTTTGAGCTGGCAGCGCCAGAAGGCTAACTCACCAAGCCAGACTCACGGTCCTATTTGTTTGTTTGCTTTGTGGTAGTAGGGATGAGAGTCAGGGCATACCACATGACAGACAAGTGCTCTACCTGTGAGCTACAGCCCAGCCCTTCCATTTTATTATGAGGCAGCGTCTTGCTAAGTCACCCAGGCTCACCTTGCCCCAGCCTCTAAAGAAGCTTCCGTTGTAGGAATGAGCCACCATGCTCTTTTCAGAGAAGTGAGTGATTTTCAACTCAGAGCTCAGAAAGTGAACCTCTCAGGCCCAGGGAGTAGAAAAATTCCAAGGATGGCGTCATCCCCCATGAGCCCACTGCGCATCAGACGCTGTGCTGCAGAGTCTTTGAAATGTGAATCTTAACCCATCAGCGGATTTGTAAATTAGCTTGTGGGGTCAAAAGCAGAATTTTAAGAAAAAATAGAATCAACAATATCAGAATGTACTGAGTACAATAAGGGTGATTATTGGTTTTGTGAATTAATTATATATGAATATATGTGAATATTGTATATGTGAATTGACATATTACTATATACATTATGAATATAATATATTTTTACCTACATGTTCTTATATGTCAATTCCCATACATAATATTCACATATAATATTTATATTATATATAGATAAGAATATTATATATTCTTGTGTCAATCCCTAGAGCCTAGATACATTTAGGAATTCAAGTTTTTAAAATCTCTTCAAAATATGTAAAACTAATTTCTCATTTTAATTGACACATAATAATGGCACATATTATGGGATATAGTGTGTTATTTCAAGGTAATTATCTTGTGGTCATCTCAAACATTTTATCTCTTTGGCTTGAGACCATTCAAAATCCTCTCTACTAATTATTATGAAATTTTCAATTAAATTGAAGTTTTAATCTTTCAGAGAGGGAGCATAGGGTACATATATTATAATACTTTTAAATCCTACTAATCAAATCCATTAATCCTAGCCCCAAAGGGCTAGGCCTAGGCCAGGCCAGGGCTAGCCCCCCAAAGGGCTAGGCCGAGACCAGGCCAGGGCTAGCCCCCCCAAGGGCTAGGCCGAGGCCAGGCCATCGCTACCCCCTACCCCAATGGTTAGGCCGAGGCCAGGCCAGGGCTAGCCCCCCAAGGGTTAGGCTGAGTATAGTTCAACGCTAGCCCCCAGGGCTAGGTCAAGGCTTAACCCCTGAAAGGCCTAGGCTGAGGCCAGGTCTGGCCCCCCAAAGGGCTAGGCCTAGTCCAGTCCAAGGCTAGCCCCCACGGGCTAGGTCAAGGCTAACTCCCCAAGGCTAGGCCGAGGTCTGGCCAGGGCTAGCCCCCCAAAGGACTAGGCCAAGGCCAGGCCAGAGAGCGGGGACGGCGCGCCCCCTGGTGGCCAGTCGCCGCGCAGCACTAGCGTGAGCTCAGTCATGGCTTCGCTGAGGCACCTGGAGGGCGCGCGGGTGTGGCTGGGAGCGTGCCTGGCTAGCTGGGTCCGGCCACGGGCATGCCTTCGGGGCGGAGCCGAGGCGGGGCCGGTGTCGAGCCCCGGGGCGGCCGCTGCCAGGGTGGCAGCGTGGACAGCAGCAGCGGGGCCCCGGGTTGTTGTTGCCGAGGCGTTGGGCGCAGCGCCCCCTGCCGTCGCTCGTGCGGGTCCCCCTGGTCTCCGCCCTCGCCGCTCTGGAGCCCGTGGGCAGACCGCTGCGAAGGGCGCGCGCGACGCCCACCTGAAGCTGCACGGGAACCAGAGCGCCATCGCGCAGTCGCGCAAGGGCCCTGGGGCTGCCCGCTGCTCTGGCCCGCCGGGGCCCGCGCCCCACGCCGGTGATTAAAGGTGGCCCACCCTTTACTGACTCAAGGGTGGAGGTGGGAAAAGACTTTGTTTTGAGAGATGCACAACTGGGCCAAATTGATGTCTATTGTTAATGTCTTGTTCAAAGAAAAAGAAGGAAATAATTTGGAGAACAGTAATTACTGTCTAAAAAAGTACACTCCAGAAAGACGGGGTCAATCAGCTAAATGCACATTTCTTAATATGATCCTGGCTAAAATAATAATGACCCTGAGGACAGGGCTCAAATGCAAGATCTCAGAGAGTCAATTATAAAGGGAGTCAAAAAGTCGGTCCCAGGGTTCCAAAATGTTGCTTAAATGCCCAATCCCCGTAAGTAACCTGAGGCTTCCATTTGATCAAAAATAAATAAATAAAACAGGAGATTTTTGCTACCAGATAATGGGAAAAAATAAACATCTTTGGGAGCTGGAATTCTCACAGCCTAAGAAAAGGGAGGGAGAGGAAGGAGGCTGGGAGCTCCTTGCCGCACCAGCAGGTGACCAAGGGTTATCTGCTGGCTTTTATATGTTAAATGTGGCAAAAAGGACACTCAGGGGCTCACTGTACCCAGGGTTGAAGGACACTAGGTCTAGAGCCCCAGTTGTCTCTGGAAAGGAAATGCAAGGTCCTTATGGGCTCCCAGTTTACCTGTCACCCCAGCAGGACAAAACCTCAGGCAACTTTGGATGTTGTAGGACTGGCGAGTCTGCTTGTTCTATTCTTTCCTCTTAACAAAGTGGCTTTTAGGCCATGGCGAATTTTAAATATCTATAAAGTTACAGTGGTTGGAAGATTTAAACTTAACTTTAAAACTAGGAGTTTGGCCTGATGAAAAACATATTTTTTTTACAAAGCTGAAGAGATGAAATAAAGAGGTCTGAAAGAGAGTCTATAAAAGAATTCTTAAGGGAAACTCAAACCTGTTTATAGAACAGGATGGAAAAAGACAAAACAAGGCTCACAGTTGCTATTCTAGAAAAGGGGGTTAAAAAAAACAGTGGCTTGATATCTCTGAAAAAGCTGGGCAATCTAGTTAAAGCTAAAATGAAATGGGGGAAACTGCT
>PVKB01008371.1:0-17489 GCA_004027205.1 Ctenodactylus gundi | reverse complement strand
AGGGGTGGATCTCCATATGCAGGCAGGAAAAAGGACTCTGCTTGCTCGTGGTGTGGAAGCCAAGGTCAGCTTAATCGTCTCTTGGAAACCATAGGTGGAGACAGTTCTGGGGAACTGGTATCTATTCCTGCTCCAAGATAGAAAGGCAAAGCTAGCCATTAGCATACAGTTTCAGTGGAGAAGAGAAAATGTTGGAGGTTGAACTCGCGGGGCCTGCCAATACATTTTTTCTGCCTCTAAGCAAAATCTATGGCTTAGCTTCTGATTATGCAAAAGCGAGCCAAGAGTTATTCCCATTCCGGAGGCTCTGTTCCAGCTACATGCCACTCTGTTAATACAAAACCATGAAGTGAGGCAACGAAGTGGAAATTGACATAAACATAATTATTTTAAAAGATAAAGAGCTCGAATCGAAAAGTGAAGAGTGAGAAATAACTTGGAAGCTGTATCAGGAACAAAAGGAGCATTAGCCACACTTTAACACAGCCCTTCTACCCGGAAAGGATAACAGAAAACCAACAGCTCCCAGCTGAGAATCCAGCCAAGAGCAACAGATCTTCAAAGACATGTCAGAAGTTATATAGAAAACTAAAACAGCAACGGTCACGGGACAGTTGATGGCCCATGGAGGGATGGTAATGGCGTCTTGTCAATTAGACAAGGCGCACAACAGATGGTTCTACAGGGTGTGAAATGCAGAAAATTAAGATAGATTAGCAGGAATGCACGGGAGAATCTCCTTGTAGAGAACACCATCAAAGTATGTCTGTAACCCAACCGCTCCGCTCTTCAGAACCTCCGTCTGGGTGCTTGGAATTCTAATGCACTTCGTGAGCAACAGAACTTTTTATTTTATTTTTTTTTAAACAAGAAAAATTACTTCTTGGTAATGCAACCAACCTGCAAGTGAAATAAGTCCTTGCTTGATTTTATTTTATTTTTCCCCATTTCTTTAGTGTACCTATGTGATACACAATGGTTACATAGAGCCTGAACATTCTGTGCACACATATATGTATCTATATGATGTCAACTTTACAACCTCTTCCCCTCAACCTTTTTTGCTCTTCCCATCCTCCCTCTTCTCCCGTGACTCTTAATTTCACATCCATTTGGTGTTACAAAATGTATGTGTCTTGGGTTGATTTTAAAAATTTCAATGTCATGTAAATGTTTTACTGATGAAAGCAATTATTTAGTGAAGCTGTTCTTTTAAGAACTTCCAAGCTTCATTTTTCCTGTCAAAATTGGCATATGAACAGTTCACCAAATAAAGATAGGCCACTGCGTGTGTGTGTGGGGGGGGGGGGGTGGTGAGTGTTGCTAGACTTTCCTTGACTTGAGGTTCTAGTGTATAGGAAGCAAGTTCCTCTCTACTGAGCTGACCCCCAACCTTCAATTTTAGTCCTATTATATTTTTAATTTGATTATTGTGGCATGTCCTGAGGTAAATTATAAATAAATTCAAATTCTCCCGGATTTCAAGTAAGAAGATATTTTGAAATTAAAATTGCTGTAAAAGTAGTAATTTGAAGCTTTATAAGACAATTGATTTACCCACACTGACTCTATTAACAAAGAGTAGTACCATAAGTAACTTTCACACAGCAAAAAATATAGTTTTCAGTTATGAAGTCTAAGAGGTCCAATGTCTCGCGAACACTGTGGTTGGGTTCTTTCTGCGGTGCCTCGACTGCAACTGCTTTCTGTGATCTCATAGGTTGCAGGATGCAAACAAGCCACTAGGATCTCTTTTGTGAAGTCATAAATTCCCTTCTCGTTGCTCTGCTCTCAAGGTCTAACCACGTCCCCAAACCCCAACTCCAAGTGATATCACTTCAGAGATTAAAATATTAGGACGGTATTATTTACAAAATATCCTGATATTCTAAGAAATTGAATAAATATACAAATAGCACAATTTCACTTTCATATCAGTTTTCCCAAACTTGGTGTTTTCCACAAATTTAAGGTAAGGGTAATATCCATTATCAGTTAAATGAAAATGTGTGAGTTTTCTTACCTTACAACACATAAATCATTCAAGAAATGGAATAATATTTCCATGATTTTAGTTATAATCCTGAAAGAATTAAAGTCGTCAAATCATTTACATCTTCACCGATACTATTTCCATATTCAAAATGTCTACTTGCCTTTTCCTGTCCTCATTTAAATTTTTTTCCCTTTAAATTAAATACAGAAAAGAAACCATGTAATAGCTGACCTCTGTCTTTCATTTTGTTTATACTTATGGTTTCCGGAACTATCTCTTTTCCTACAAAAGGCTTAGATTCAATCCAGAGGGCAGAAATAAGGAGACCGAAAAAGAGAGAGAAGACAGTGATCATATTACTTTTTTGCACGAATACCAAGTGGTTAAAGCCCAATTTATTATCTACAGTTGCTAGTTAAATATAATAATATCAGCCACATGCTTTACACAGCTACATATGATTTTATAGTCCAGACTAGAGGCAGACATTGTGATTCAATCAAGTTTGGAGGTTTTTTTTTTTTTTTTTTTTTTTTTTTTTTTTTTTTTTTTTTTTTTTTTTTTTTTTTTTTTTTTTAATAACATAATCCCCAAACTGGCAATTTTGGGTGTGTAAAAAGATACATAATAAATATTTTATGCAAGCAGGACATGTTATTTTGTGTCAAGTACACAATTTTGTTATGGTAGCTTGAAAGAGTAGACAATACTGAAGAAAATAACCAGAAAATTCTAGTAAAACTTTACTTGTGTTAATGTCATGGTGATCTGATCTAGATTTGCAGACTGTAGATAATTAAACTTGAATGTGACAGATATATAAAGAAACAATGTTACAGGTTTTTAATAAGAAATTCAAGTATTGTGTATGACTGGAAGTGCCATTGAATTTTATCTCATTACATGAGTAAATTGTTGAGGTTTTGTCGTTTGACTTAACTTCAACCCAAAACAATGCTCTGCAATTATAAAATATGTTTTGTCACGTAAAATAACACACTACCAGTACTTTTCTCTTCTAAAAAAGCAAACAAAAAATGTGAAAACTCAGCTTGGTGACACATGCACTCTGGAGGATAGGACAGCAAGATTCCTAAATTTCATCCCAGTTTGGTAAACATGCAATTTTGTAAGACTGTGTCAAAATAAGAAGGTCTAGGCGTGTGGTTCAGGATGAAAATCCTCAGCTCAATTCTTTGGACAAAGAAAAAAAAAGTGAGGAAGAGAGAAAGAATGTTTATTGTCCTTTACATAATTATTAGTGGTGTTTGTGATTTCAATTGTAAAACTAAAATTTTGGTGCATGCAAAATTACAATTTAGCATAGAGTTAAGCTCTATACAACTTCACTGTACACAGCTATTAAGCAGATGATGGAAGTTTTGGCTGTACACACACCACCACAATAATTGCTTTAAATGATTTTGCTGAGGAAGAAAATGCAATTTCTTCGTGATAACAATCCAGAATGATTCTCTGAAATATAATAAATATTGACTCTATTTTTTCATTTAAAATTATAGGTTTGCATACCCTTGATAATAAGAATTCAAATCTCAGCACTTTGATTACTCTTTCTAATTTCTAGACAATTTGACAACTTCAAGAACATTAAGATAAATGTTGATGTGGGAACAAAGAGTAAAACAATCAAGACACCTAATTTGAAATAGCAGGAGGCTGGGAAATAGTTGCTATATTTATTCTTTTAGAAAGACAAGTTATTTCAAGTTGTGCAGAAGCTTGATGCTTTAAATAAGACTTGTCTTTAAATTCTGAATAACAATATTCGCCATTAATTGTTACTAACCACTAGCTATACAGGTAGAAATAAAAGAAGTAAGGTGAAGTCAGAGAAAAAGAACAGTTAGAGAAAAGGGAGCAAGAGGAGGAAATGAAGATAGGAAAAGGAAAACAAAGAAAGAGAAGACGAGAGAGTGAACAGTGTGAACAGCAGCAACTGAGACAGGTTTTTAGTATGACTGTTATTTAATTAATTAAATGAGGACTGAAGAATAGGATTCCTGATTTTCTGCTCAGGCTACAATATTAGCTAGATAACTTTAATGTATTCTGTTATCTCTATAGACGATCCAAACTCTGATAATACACAATTAATTTTGACATACTATTTCACAGAATAACTTACCAGAAATCCTCTAATTAAATAGTGATAGGCAATTTGCTCCTATTATTTTCGGGCTATCTTGTGGTTTCTTGATTTTCATGTCAAGTATACAACACACATAAGATTATAATCAAAACAAAAGTTACTTCATCACTTGTTTCATCACGTTTTTAATCAATAGGTGATAGAAGTCACTGTCTTTATAAATTTCAAATTCTACTTATAAGAGCAGGAGATCAAATATTAACAAGCATAAATGGACTGAATGGTTTCATTTTGTGGGATTTCTTTGTAGTTTTATTTTATTTTAAACTGACTCTAAAATGTCTGAGCTCAAAATAGAAAATTATCCTTCCGCAACTTCCCAGAGTGCTGGGTTACAGGTATGTGCCACCACATCCAACAAGTGGATTTTCTTTTAATAAACATTTGAGCAAAGTGTTTGATGCAATTCCTGCTCTTGCATTTTCTCCTCACTGTATTCCATTGTCTTAGCTTCTTTTTCATTGTAGGGACAGAAAATCCAGCATCCACAATTTACGGCAGGAAAGAAATATTTTACCACCTAGTTTCAGAAAGTCACATTCCATTTACGCTCCCCTCGTAATAGTGGAAACACATGGTGGAGGTGTAGTGGGATTAAGCTCCTCCCAGCAAGGCAGACAGGAAGTCGAGGAAGGGAGGAAGGGCGGAGCTAGCATATACCCTCCCTGGTTCCTCCCAGGTTCTGTCTCTTCTGATCAGGCCCCACCCCCAAAAATCACACAGTTGCATAGGCACTCCGCATTCAACAAAAACATCATGCTTTGGAGGGACAGTTCAGATCAAAATTGTAACGCCTATACTAATTGATAAAACTGGTAAATCTATAAATGTAGTGAGCACGTAGTTCCTATTAATAGCTAGATCTAACTTCTTTTGTGTACATCAATCCATTAGGCTATAGTAAGACTATAGGTTACTGTAGGTATCTCAACTAATAAGACATTTTATATTAATAAGCTTAAATTGCTTGCCTAGTAATCCCAAGGCCCTGAGTTTGATTCCCCAGCATGTTGAAAACAAGTGATAATTATAAATTTATCTCTCAAACTGCTCAGGCTTCATCTGTAATCAGGATTCTTTCCCGTGAATCTGTAGACTGATGGAAGATCTGGTGAGCCTCAAATTATTTCTGGATGGTTTTATGATATGTCATGCGCTGTAAAGGCTGTGTAACTATTAGATGCACTGCTCAATGAATAATGGCAAGAAAAGTCTATGCATGTTCAGTATACACAAGATTAACATATTTTTGATATTTATTAATTAAATACAACTTGCAGGATTGGTGCATATACATGTGGCATCTGGATTATTTCCTTTTCTCTGACCCTTTCCAACCCATTCCTTCCCTAATCCTCATGTCCCTGTTCCACGTTCACAATGTCTACTTGTCAGTTTCCAATTATCTATTTTGCCTTAAAGATATTAATGCTTTTGGTTTCTTAAGAACATTCTAATCTATCAAAGGACCTAATTTAAATTTGATGCCACACATTAGATATACACAGGTCTGGAACCCAGTAAGTGAAATTGCCTTGTTTTGACATAAAATTGAAAATATATACATGTATTTATATGTATTCAATGATCTGAAATACACGTTGAAAGCTAATACTTGTATAATGTATTATCAAATACCAAATAATACCAAATAATCTAATACCATTACAGATAATTGGATTTCAGGCACAGGTCATATTATGCCATATTCTGAGTACAAATTCTATCAAAATATGAAGAGAATAAGGTGAGTCATATACTCAGAAGGCAAAGAATATGGATAATATTTTCAAGATATCTATTAAACTATTGTTTTTTATAAAGGCATTTCACAAATTTGATTGTGCATTGTTAAAATGTATCTATCAGCATTATCCTAAAAATTTATATCATACCATCCATATCCTTATCATATTTCTTTTAGTCCTGCTAATTTCAACCAGTACTTTTGCACCTTTTACATGTTTTTCATTTGCTAATTAAGATTTAAAGGCAACATTTGTTCCAATATGTATACAATTGGCTTAATCCCTAATGATTAAATTGTACAAGAAATCTAAGTTCAGTTTAGGGATAAAATACAGAAGAAAGCAATTGTCATAGCATTTTCAAATCTTAATGAAAACTTAATCTAGACACAGACATCAAAACTTTTACCCAAATCAGTACAAGATGATCATAAGCCTAAGCATAAATGCAGAACCAAAACTTTTCAACAACATAAAACAAAAATATCTTAGATAGACTTGCATATGACAATTTGCAAATTTGACACTGAAGACAAAATTACTGAAATAATAATTGACAAAATGCTACCCCTCTGTCTTGAGAAAGACTTTGAAAAGAGTGAGAAAATAAATAATAGGCTGAGTAAAAATATTGGTTGAAAGTATGTCCAGGGCTAAATGAATGGCTCGGCAGTTAAAATGCTTGCATAGCAAGCACTAAGCCAGGTGCTAAGTGCCTGAGTTCGATTCTCCAACACCACATAAACTGGGCGTGGTGGTGCACACCTGCAATATCAGCACTTGTAAGGCTGAGGCAGGAGGTTTGCTGTGAGTTCAAGGCTAGCCTTGGCTCCATAGTGAGTTCTGGACCAACCTTGGCTACAGATGGAGACCCTGTGTCCAAAAACAAAACAAAACAAAACAAACAAACAAACAAAAAACACCAAAAACAAAACAAAAAAGAAAGTATCCAGTAGAGGACTTTTATCCAAATTAAACCGAAAATCCTTAGTATTCAAAAAATACAAATGTCTTAGATAAAAAAATGGGCCAACGATTTTGTGAGGCACAAGAAAATATATAGATGCATGTCTATAATAGGGCATAGGATAAGTTTCAAGTCACATGGTGTTATAAAATGCCAATTAAATCAAGAAAGAAACGCCACTATATATCTACAAACTTACCAGGATCTGGGTCAATGACAGCAGTAAATGTTGGAGAAGATTTATAGCAAAGGGAGAGCCTACTCATTGCTGGTGGGAGGGCAAAATATGCAGACACCCTGTGAGAAGATTTGGTAATTGCTTCTAGAAATCATCATGTTATGATATTAGGCAGTAGAACCTGGCCAGTGGAAATGAACTACTAATGGTGTGGTGGGTCAATGATAGTGTGACCAGCAAGGACATGGTCTCACCCCACGTTCTCTGCAAGGCTCTTTCTTTCCTCTTTGGGTACCATGAGCATCTCTTCTCTGCCATGTGCTCTCCCACCACGCAGCCAGTGCCAGCCCATGAGTTGACTAAGACCTCTGGAATGGGCTAAAAGTTTGTGAGTGCTGCGTATTATGTCTCAGTAACTAATGAGTGACTAAGACTTCAGTATTGCATTATGTTCTAGATGATGTTGTCATGACTGGCTTAATGAAATAAAAAGACACATGGACAGCCGTAGACAAGTTTTCATGTAGTCTTTGGGGTAAAAGGCAGGACAAGAGAACAGACGATCCTCCAACCCAGTGGTAAAAGTACCACAGACCTGAGGTCCAGATCAAATTACTAGTCAGAGCCACAAGTCAATAGATCAAGCAAGTTGCAGAGTTAATACCAGCAAGTCTGATATATAACAAAAAATACATATATATTTACTTGATACTATTTCTTATAAAATATTATTCATGATATACCTTATGAGTAAAAGTCAGCATGAAATAATGATCATTAAGATTTCCTGACACCTAAGGTTGTTCTCAAATGCCTGCTATAGGCTTCCAAGGCTCATTTTGAAAAATCATGTTTCCCATAGTATCTACCCAATTCAAATATGGCTCTCCTCTTAGTAGAATTTATGAATGTAGCTTCTATCAAAATAAATACTTTTCATCATGTAAAAAATACTTAAATTGTATTCCCAGTCTTGAGTAAAAACCAATAATGTTTAGAAGGCTGCATACGTGAAATTGATCTTTAATACCTTAAAATTGTATAATTTACTCAAGTTATGTGCATTCCTTTTGTATTCTAATTTTTAACTTACAATTTTAATAGTATATACAAATCAAGTATAAAATTATTGGGATAATTGAAGTATAAATGATATCAAATAGTTATTTTATCCACTTTCGTTTGTCCAATAACAGTTACACCAAAAAATATATTTTATATATCAAAGTCAAGGTTGACCTTATAATTATGGTTTGAAGGAAAAATACTCAATTTAGAAAATAACAGTTATTTGTTATTATTTCCTTCAATTTAAAAATGTGAATTTTTTTTCTCAGAATAGTAATTATTATCTTGCATATTTTGCAGTTGTTTTCTATATTTTTCTTTTGAGACTGTCATTATGCGAGCCAGGCTGGCCTATAACTCACAGTAATTCTCCTGCTTCAGCCTCCTGAGTGCTGGGATTACAAGCATTTCCCAGCACACTTGGCTATTTTGTGTTCATGGGAGACTGAACGTCTGGTGTCAAACTTCCTAGAAAAGTGCTGTGATCAAGGACCTACTCTGGAGACATAGATTTTTTTGTTTGTTTCTTGTGTGCTTTGTTTTCTTTTCTTTTTGCATTGGAGATTAAACTAGTGGCCTGGATCATGCTCACCAAATTCTCTACAGATAAATCACATAGCCAAAACCTTCCACTTTTTTGATGCAGGATTTTGCAAAATTATCTTGTCTCAGCTAGAAATTATGATCCTGCCGGTTCATGCTAATAGCTGTACCATTAAACATGAGCAATTTGTGCAGCCTACCACAGTGAACAATTCTTGAACAGTATGACACATAATCTATTTTAATCATTTAATTTTAGTAAATTAAAAGGTATAAAGCAGTTGTGTGTGTGTGTGTGTGTGCATATGTTTGTGCACTCACAAATATATGCCATTTGACTTATTCTAAGTAGAAATCGGTATAACTGAAAAAACCTTAATTTGGAATCTGAATTCTCGACAGGTCAACTTCAAAGAACACGAACTACAGTGCTGATAACATGTAGAAAATGGATGAATAAATTTATTCTAGTGTTAAGGTTGACAACATTTATTCTGTCTGTCTTGGGTGCAGACATCTAAAAAAAAAACAGATGTTTTGCATGCAATAATTTTTCTGTAATATAAATATTTGGATTACTGTTCAGTTGACCAAAAATGATTACACAGGTTTTTTTTTTTTTTTTTTTTTTTTTTTTTTTTTTTTGGTATTTTCACACACCTGGCTAATGCTCAGAAAAGTAATAGAATTTCTGAAAAGAAGCTTATTTATTCTGTAGAAAGGTAAAATTATTTAAAATAATATTGTTATTTTAGGTACCAACAAAACATTAGAAGACCTATCTGGAAAACTGGCAACAAAAGTAAAACAAAGCATATGGCTAAGGTATTTTTTTTAATATCAAGTGTAAGGTAAACAAAAATATTTACTAAAATCCAAATAAATATAAAAGTAAGATTGAAGCAATATTTCTTATATTAAGAGCAGGGTTGACAGCAGGGGGAATTTAAGTTTGATGATGAAAGGCCTGAGAAATATGAACATTGTCACTTTCAATGGACGAAGAAGTCTGGTAGTGCAAATGTGTTTGTGTTTCATCTCAATGCATGTGTAATTTCAATATGCTTTCTCCTTCAGCTCTACGACAAGGTCACATTTTCCCATTGTAAACAAAATCCAGGATAAGTCCACTCTTCAGGGCAAGTTTTGCTCTCCTAGGATTGGAATGTGCTTCCATTACCGTGACTGTTTTTGGTTAAAAAAAAAAAAAAAAGTTGTGTGTGTGTGTGTGTGTGTGTGTGTGTGTGTGTAGTTGAAGCACAGACGACAGCATGTACTGATGTGCACGATTCTAGGAGTTTGTCCCTAGGTAAGTATCAATGAGGCAAAAGAAAATAGTCAAAAATGTTGTGCACTCCCGTCACTGCTACTGTGTCTGTTTTTGTTTTCTTCTTTCCCCAGTCCCCCATTTGAAAGATGCAATTATTCTAGATCTATTGAAACATTATGGATATTAGTAACCTCCACTAAACAAGTTAGTGATTTATTTTGCCTACCTGAATTAAATATATTATAAATTTGAAATTAGTTTCCCACGTATTAAGCATTTGTGTAAAGTAATAAATACCAGTTATTAACCATCATTCTCTTTGCAGTACTTAGCTTGTTTTTAAAAGCATCATTCGTTGATGTTCTTAACTAGCAAATGTAAAAAAAAAATCATTGTATGATATAAATAATGAATGTAGTGTAATGAAAATACCCTTAGATTTGTATAGGCAGACTTTCAATTTGTAATTATTGAACCATGACCTTGGAAGAATTCCGAGTTTCAATGAGCTGGGATGATGTCTTACTAAAACACAATTATTTCCACTTCTGGAATATATCAACAGTGATATCTCTATATCTGTATCTAGATGGGTGTCAATGTTTATGTATCTAGTTTACACCTAAAATATAAATATTTAAATATGGACATGTATGTCCTCGATATAATTGGCACCAAGAGTGTAAGATTGAATGCACATTTTTTAGTGTATAAATTTATGTGCCTTTATTTGAGTGGGTAAAAATATAATTTATACCATCCAGGGGAATAGGTATAATGAAGAGTATTGCATTTCTTCCAGTTTCCAAGTTTGTCATGGTAGTAATTTTTATATTCACAAGCCTACATCAACTTTAATGGACTGCTGAGATCTTCTTTAGCACACTGGAACAGGACGATGCTTAATAATACCCAGAGGCCTAGTGATCAACAGCCACCTACCATTAGAACTTGTCAGTTTTGTCTCAATCTATTCTCAACCTACTTTCTCAGCCCACTCAAACCCACACATATTGAATAGCAGTAATTTATGTTCATAATGATAACTCAGTGGGTGAGTTGCAAAGCTCCACTCTTAGTGGAATAATACGTTTACCAAGGTTCAGTACTGAACTAATTTGATTGTACTTTAAGACTTTTCAAATGATCAATGTTTATGTTACCCAGTAAATACAATAACTAACCAGGAATCCCCACACTTTCTTTAGCATTCTAGATAATTCAATATAGTGTATTGAGGACAGTTTTATGTCTATGGATTGGAAACACCAATATTTTTCTATTAAAAATACCTACTAGGATTGATTGACTTGGCTTTTGTCATTTTTTTGTAACTTTGTTATATATATAGCTGAGTTAAGGAGCTGACACATAATGGAAGGCCATGAAGAAGTGGGGATTTTATGATTTTTGTATCTGTCATTCTAAATTACTGGTTCAAGCTATAACACCATTGAGAGAGGTAAATAAAGGGTGGGATGTAATGGAAAATATCAGACTCCTTTCCATCTAGTCTGTCTTCAAATCCTGGTCCTCGGTATAGTAATTGAATTCTGAAAATTAGTTTTTTCTCATATTTAAATTATATTTAGGTATTGCTAATCCATACACATGTGACATCTTTATATGTTAAAAGTTAATAATTTATGCAATTTTTGCAATAATTAAAATAGCTTAAATATTTATGTAAATATTGCTAGTAATTTAATATTTTAATTATGTATATACATATAGTTATACAGTGTCAGATCTAGAAGTTATGCAAATATTAATAGTCCTTAAAGTGAACTCATAAATCTGTGGAACAAAAATAATGAAGTGTGCATATAAAAAATGTTTCTTTTTAGGAACAATTTCATATCTATAATGAGAATCAAAAAGCATTATTTTTGTGGTGGAGGGGAAAATGCAGTGTTTATTATGTACTGAAATACTATTTCTGCTTATTATACCTTACACAATGTAATTGCTCTTTGGAAAGTTGCTTGTATACTCAACAATTAATATATTCACAATTTTGATGATGATAATCATAAAAGGCTGTGGTTATGATTGTTTGAGTTCAGAAAACAAATTACTTAATATTTCTGATGAGTATCAAAGAAGGGTAAAATACGTTTGTTTAGTTGCTTATACAACGTGCAAAATGTTTCTGTTTTGAGGAACGTTAACTTGGGGGAAAAGAATAATTTTTTTTCAAATGCAGATGGTCCCACAATTGCAAAATTCTCAGCAAAGGATAGTGAAGATTAAATCAAAGGGCACATTAAAAGCAGTCAAATTGCTTCTTTTTCTTTTTAAGATGTACATTCTTAGATTTAAAAGGAACTGTAATTATACTTAGCATAATTAAGGATCTAAATATTTATTTTATAAAACTAATGAAAAGAACATACACAAAAATTGAATAATAGATGTTTTTTATAAGAACATAGAAAGATGTTAGTAAAATTATGTAATTATCCATTATATATTTATAGTCAAAATGGCTTATTTTCTTAATTTACATTGTGAGGTCAATAAGTGCATATTTCCTGGTTGTGTACAAACTTTATACACTTTACAACTAACGAGTTACAGTTCTATATACATAAAAAGAACAGTGTCTTTGTTACTTTTTTCTGTTGCTGTGATAAAATACCTGGCATACACAAATCAGGGGAGGAAAACTTTATTCTATTTCACAGGTTCAGAATATCCACTCATGGGTGGCCAACAACAGTGAACATGCACGAGAAAGCCAGGAGTAACACCTCAGGGCATTATAAATAGAAAGCCATGTCCCACTAGAAAGTGATGACACAGCGTATATCCTTTCAGGTCCTGGCCCAGGGATCCACCCTTTTTAGATTCAGCATTAGTACTCTACTCACCCCAGGTTTAAGCCTCTAATTTATCACAAGTCTGGAATATATCTTCTACCACATACCTGTGATCTATATCCTACCACCTGTCTGTCTTCCATCACTCACCTATAAGCGGCCACATGGTCATAATCCACCCCTTCAGACCAGGCCAATATCCCCTAGCAACACACGGTCCCATTGATAATCTATGACATCCAAATACGTGAAACTTTTGGGGGACATTCTGGATCCAAGCAACAATAAGAAGAAAGAGATTTTGACTTCTAAATTCAAATTAAACCTTACACTATAAGCTGTACAATGGTTACTAAATGAATTTATCATTGTACCAAATCTGAACAAAATTAGCAATATAAATGAATTTTTTAGCAATAGAAAATCACTGCAAAAGTAAATTGGTAACTACACAGTCAGTTTAGTAGTTCAGGTTTCTATCTATATGCATAGAAATGTTTGCTAACTCCAAAGTCAATTATGATAAACCATAATATACAGGTTAAATATTACTTGTATAGTATAAGGAAGCTTAAAATGAGGACAATGTCAGGTGTCTTACTTTTTCATTGCTGTGACTCAATACCCGACACCCACAAATTTAGGAAAGGAAAGGTTTATTTTAACTCACAGTCTCGAAGGTCATGGTCTATTCAGGGGCGGCCGGCAATATTCGAAGTACATGGCAGAGAGAGAGGTGGAGGCAGCTTCCCCGGAAAAACAGGAAGACAAACTGAGGCTAGTTGAGATTAGTCCCACAATCCTCCAGGAAGGCAGGTGCAGCTTATGTATCCTTTCAGGTCTCCGCCCACTAACCAGCCCCTCCTACATCCAGGTGTGGCCACTACACACCATTAATCCTAACTTAACTGCAATCCACCCCTCCACACCAGACCCCAATCCACCAACATCACAGGGTTCCACTAAAATGCATGAGACTTTTGGGGGACACTCCAGATCCTAACCACAACATCAGGTAACTCTCTAGAAAATATATTACTGAATTAAACATGGTAATTGAGAAGAATCAGGATTGACAAAGTGGGTATTCCATAGGGGTTTATGGTGAAACATTGAATTGAAGTAGGTAATTGTATTTATTGTAGTCATTTGAAGGTGCTGTAATCAATAATAGAGACTGATCATCTTGAACAACATCTATTTCCTATGGTAATAGATAAGTACTTGTTCAAAGGAATTGCTATCTGGTGTGTTGAAGTCCACATTCTTTTTGCATGATCTTATAGAGAAGAATTTATATATGGAGAGGAAGCTCTTGGGCCTCTTCATATAAAGCATATAATGCCATTCAGGAGTCTCATCTCTGTAACCTAAATACATTTCAAAGGCCTTTTCTCTTATCATGTAACATTATGTGTCTGGATTTCATATGATTTTGTGGGGGAATCATTGAGTCAATAGTACTGCTTTAATTAGAATTTTTCCATTTATATTACCTTCATTGTTTTTATTGCATCTTTCCTATATTCTGTTCCCCCCATTTTATTGATATATATAAGCGCAAAATTTAAGTTTTATAATGAAGTTGAGCATTTTGTGCACATACTTATCTTGCCAAGGTGACAAGGACTTTCCTGCTCTCCTTTTGTCCCTCCCGGTACCCACCCCTCCTTCTCTCCCCACCCTACCCCCATGGTTCACTTTGTTTGTCATTTTAAGTTCCATGAGATTGTTGTGGTCTGGGTCTCTCATATCAGAGAGACCATTCGATGTTTCACCTTCTGCTTCTGACTCATTTCACTAAGCGTGATGCTCCCAAGTTTCTTCCATTTTTGATGTGCGAATCATAATGTTTTTATTTTGCTTGGGTTTTGTTAATGAAAAGATTTATCATTCTTAAATACAACCCTGAAGTATCAGTTCCTCCAAATGGAAGAATAATCTAGGAAAAAAAAACATATGTAGAAGAACACAATTATGAAGATTTATTGAATGTTACTGCACAGAAGAAACTTGAAGATACCAGACTCTAAAATGTTTCCTCATAACATTAAGATTGCATAAATTCTGAGAAAGACTTTTACATTCAGAATAATAATTTTCAAATGAAATAATACCTGATTAACTTATCATGGATGGTTATTCTTGTAATAATCCACTCCCCAGTGAGCAAATATAGCAAGATATTCTTCTTGATACAGAAATGGAATTCAGTTAGGTCCTAGAATGCCAGTCATATGCACTTGTAAGTACATATTAAAATGTATTTTTAATATGCAAGTTATAAATAAGGGAGATTTAAGCAAGTTATAAAAAACATGATGTGAAGACCTTGCATTATTTAATGTTTCTGATATTTATGCCGTGTACTAAATCACTGAGAGGCATAACATATTACTCTTGATTATGGAATAAAATTAATGTACATCTAAACAGTAGCACAATAATAGTGCTAAATAAAATGGATAGAAAATATCTCCCACATTGTTTTTAATTCTCTCAACTGGAATACTAGCATTAAGAAACTCACGGAAAAGCAGAAATCCTTCAACTTTCACTTATCAATATTCTTGAAACTTTGGTGTTCGTTATTCATTAGGTTGCATTAAATTTGATATAATGTTTAAGGAAACATATGCAGCAAAACATTGATTTCTAGTATTGACTCAATGTATCCATCATCTATCTATGTATCTATTATCTATAGTCTTAAGAAGTGGTTGTAGCTTGCAGCATAATTATGTCCTTTTACAATACTGGGTTCACACCTGTTGCAAAATATCCTTTTAATCCCGTAGAATATTTGAAACTGAAGAGTTAGACTTGGAAGAAAATAGACTTAGTTAAAAAGATAAATGTACTAGTTTGGGTTCTTCAAAAGGAAGAATTTACAGATTTTATAGCAAAAAGGATCTATTAGGAAGGTTTACAAATCCCAGGATAGAGATGGTCCAAGATGGCTGCTCAGCCACCAAGTAGATCTCCCATCCGGGACGGCAGGACAGCTGGTGAGGTGAGAGTCGGCTTTGGATCCTGGTTGTTCAAAGAACAATGGCAAACATTGGAACCGGAAGATGGGTGACTGAAGATCAGCGATGGGCAGACACGCGCAAGTCGAGACTGGAACAAATCTGTGGTGAAGATCTGCAGTGTGCAGCAAGTCGGCCTGTGGCGTCCGTAGACAACTGCGGAGGCGAGAGCTTTCCCAGGGGAAGAAGCTGTAACAATCTTCCTTCTTCCTCCCTTTTATACTTGCTGTTAAAACTGGAGAAAACGTAAATATTTAAAATTTAATGCTTTGCCATAAGAGACACTATGAATTCAGTTTAACACATTTTTAACAGTTTATTATGTTCAAACAATGTGAGAAATACACAAAGTATAGCAAGGCAAATGCCACGTCTGCAAGTTGCTTTTTTGGTTAGAGAAAAGTGCTGTTACATTGTGCATCGGTCAGATACTACAAGAGGGCAAAGCGCTAAACAGATGAGTGCGGTGACTGCTGAGTCAGTAGCTGCACTTTATGGGGACCTTGATGTCCTGAGGGATTCAAAAGCTGTACTTTTCATGGTGCTCTGGCTTTGATGAAGAAACAAGTGTCACATGATGCCAAATACACTTGGGGAAAAAAGGTGAATGAGAACACTGATATTTCTGTAAGACTGCCTTAGAGTTCACGGCACCATTTACCATATGTTTTATCAATTCTCATAAAGTCATGAAAGAAGACTTCCAGAAATGCTTCAAAAGAGACTTTTTTTTTTTTTAGAAACAATGGGGATTATTTTGCGAGGAGATGATGGCAATGTGACTTGAACTGTAATATAATTTTTTTTAAAACTTAAACATTTATCGCAATAAATTTAATTTATTTATTAGGTATATTTTGATATACCTAATAAGGTCTGTCGAATGCAGGAAAGGCTATTGGAAAGGTTACAGATATAAAAGAGAATTAAAACTCTTAGGGGAATTCAGTAAAATAATACACTAATACTTATACAAACAATTTTAATATTCTTGTGAGCAAAGTACAAATAATGTTGAGACAATATATTTTATCCAAATATTATATGTATATATATATATATATATATATATATATATATATATATGGTTTATATAACATTTTTGTTACTTTGAGCCACCATTTGAGGTGATAGATTATTAAATTACTTGGAAAACATATTACCTATAACATTTTACTACCTACAAAAGAAAAAATTAGTTACAGATATTAAAGCACATACTAATTGCATGTAAAAATGGAATTCAGAATGATACTTGAATATATATGCCTATGTTGTGCACAAATCCAATTTCCTTTTTGCCATTTTGGGAATCTTCTGAATCTCTAGTGACCCTTAGCAACTTTTAGACTCACTTTTGGTATCTTCTAAATATAAAAAAATCAAATTTATTTTTCTGTTTCACTTAATAGAATACCCTCCAGTTTCATTCCTTTTGCTAGAAATGAAAAGATTTTAGTCTCTGTGGCAGAATAACAATTTAAGCAGTGTATTTTCTGTGACTATCCATTGAATCTGATGACGAACATGTTGGATGACTCCTTGTCTTAGCCCCTGTGACTAGTATCACATTAAATGAGATAACAGAGGTATCTCCTTGAACATTTACCTCACTTCCTTCCAATATATGCCTAAAAAAAGAATAACTGGAGCATAAGCTCGTACTGTTACTAGAGGTTTTTTTTTTTTTTTTTT
>PVKB01008370.1:0-17499 GCA_004027205.1 Ctenodactylus gundi | reverse complement strand
GCTGTGAGCAGTGGTGGGCGGGTGAGAGGTTAGCAGTGGAGGCATCGGTGACCCTGGGGCAGCTCTGTAGGAGGCTCTGCCCACCCTCCCCAAAATGAGGTGGGCACAGCCTCCCTGAGGAGGCCGTGGGGGCAGGGAGGCGTTTGTAGCCAAGGAAGTTGCATCAGCTGACCAAGTTGGAGCACGCAGAGGTCACTTCTCTTCTTCCCTTCACTTCTGCTAATCCCAACAGCCTTGTCCACACGCCCCAGGCTGGACGGGGAGCCCCACTCCTCTGCAGAGGTCACTTCCCTTCTTCCCTTCCCTTCTGCTAATCCCACAAGCGCTGCCCACACACCTAGGCTGGCCGCGGAGCCCCACTCCTCTCTCAGTGCGTCCCCACCCTCCCTGGTGCCTGAGCCTGGCTGTGGACGCTCCTTGCCACCTGCCCTCCTTCACATCATACGGTTCTGGATGCTGGTGTCTCTCTTCTACCCAGGGGAAACAGAGGCCCAGAGCCTTTGACTTGTGCCAGTTGGAAGGTGGTTAGAAGAGAGGAGAAAGGACCCCGGTTGTGTCTTCAGGGCTTCAGAAGAGTGGCCTGCTCTGCTGGAGTGCTGGGCTCCATTCTGGCCTTGCCCCAGGAACTGTGCTCTGTGGCTAGAAAGTCACCTGCGTGGCAAGTCAGTGAGGAAGCAATGGACAGCACCAGGGCCTCATAGGCCACTGACTGGGCCACGCAGTTTACAGACAGGTGCAGGGCGACTTCCATGGGTTTCAGCAGCCTCCTGTATTCAGGCCCCACAGCTGCTAACTGACATCTCCTTAGACCCAAACCTCACACTTGATGTCACTTTCAACAACCTAGACCCAGCTGAATCCCCATGAGACATTCTGTTGTGGGACATAATTTCTGTCCAGGGACAGTGAGATTCTTTGGGCTGTTCTTGTATCTGTTTCAGGAGTGCTTTTGGGAGAAAGAAGGCCTGGAATTTAGGGTTCAAAATGCGTAGAACCTAAATGTACCTAGGCCAGCAGGTGGCCACGATGAGGGATCAGACTCATTGTGTCTGGGTGCAGGGACAGGGAGTGGTGGGACTGTGGGCCACACTTGAGAACTATTGCTTTCAATCTGCAAATCCCCCAAAATTCTTGGTCTCCCTTCCTCCCGGGCCATGGGAATTTGTACCATATTTCTGCCCTATACTACCTCCAGGTCACAGATGTCAGCTTTCTTAGATTTGATACTACTTCCTCACGGGACCGAATATATTAATTTTATTTTATGCTTGTGTGAGTGAGTGTGTGCGTGTGTGCGTGTGTGTGTGTGTGTGTGTGTGTGTGTGTCCATTTTGTACTGGGGACTAAACAAAGCTTTGCACCTGCTTGGCCAGCATATTACCAATGAGCTGGGTCTCCCCCCACTTTTTTCATTTTATTTTGAGATTTGGTCTCCTTAAATTGCTGAGATTGGTCTTGAACTGGGCTCTGAGTTTCTCCTGTCGCACTCTCCTGAGTAGGGGACTCTAGGTGTGTGCCTCCAGTCTGGGTTATGTTAGTTTTATTTTCTTATTTTCCACATCCTTGATGCTTTCTATCTGTAGGCTTGCTGACTGGGGAAAAAAATCCCCCTTCCCATGGCTGTCCAACTTAAACTAAAACAATAATTGGTCAGCTTATACCAGGAAGCTCTTGGTATTTGTTAAGGATGCTATGAACTGGTAGTCCATGTGGGGAGAACTGGCCACGTCACACCATGCCTTGAGACTTGTGAATGCCATGGGCTGCCATGTGGTTTCCTAGGTCTCTCTCTTTTCTTTTTTGAGACAGGGTCTTGAGCTGTAGCCCAGGCTGGTCTTGAACTCACTATGGAGCCCAGGCTGGCCTTGGACTGAGGGCAGTCCTCCTGTCTCAGCCTCTGAGTACTGGGATTACAGACATGGGCCACCATGCCCAGCTTATGTGGTGCTGGGGAATCGAACTGGGGTACTTAGCACTTGCTAGGTAAGCGCTTTAGCCGCTGAGCCATTCTCCAGCCTCCAGATCTCATCTCTCTGAGGAATGTTTTACAGAACATTCAGTCTTGCCTCCCTTCCGATGCCCTGCGGGCACGGCAGAGGCATCAGCCCTTCTCCTCCTTTTGTGGCTCAGGCATCTCGGAAGCTGTCCCTGTGGGCCCTTGACTGTCACCCCCTCCCCAGAACATGCTGCTGCCTCAGTCTTCCCACCCAGGCACTGGCACCTGGTCTGCACGTAATTGCTGGTGCTGGATAACTGGATGACTTTGAAACCCCCTTAGGCCCTCTCCAGATGATGAGGACAGATCTGTGCTGAGACACATTTTTGATACACCGCTTCTTTCCTTCCACATCTTGCCGCCCTGGCTTGCAGCTCGCCACCTCCCTCCTGGACTAAGGCAGGAGCTCTCTGAGCACTCTCACGCCTGCTGTCACCCCCTACCCTACACACACAAACCTTCTCTGCCCAGCAGCCAACGTGATTCTATTTATTTAGACAGGGTCTTGCTCTATAGTCCAGGATGGACCTGAACTTATTATGTAGCCCAGATTGGCCTCAAACACATGGCAATCCTCCGGCCTCAGCCTCCCGAGTGCTGGGATTCCAGGAGTGTGCCACCACACCCTGTAATTATGTAGTGCTGGGGGAGGGGACTGAACCTTGGCTCAGGCTTCTTAGGCAAGTGCTTTAATCACTGCAGTCGGCTTCCAGCCCCCCCCCCCCCCCCCCGCGTGATCCTCTCATAACACAGATCTGATCATTTTACTGCTCTGCTGAAAGCCCGCGAAGGATGGCGCTGAGCTGTAGTAAAATCCACGTCCCACCAGCCCAGCCCACTGCTATTTTCACCCACTCCCTGCCTCTCTCACCTTTGCTCACCTTCCTTCCCACACACTGACCCTCCCGGGACCTTGCAGCGCCAGGCTCTTTCTAGTTCAAAGAGTTCGTGCAGGGCTTTGTGCGCGTTTGACAGTCTCCCCACGGTTTTACCTAGACCACCCTTCTGTCGGCATTTCCCCTGCTCAGCAATGTCCCATCATTCCTTTTTTTTTTTTTTTTTTTTTTTTTTTTTTTTTTTTTTTTTTTTTTTTTTTTTTTTTTTTTTTGAGACAGGGTCTCGCTCTGTAGCCCTGGCTGGTCCTGAACTCATGATGGAGCCCAGGCTGGCCTTGGACTCACAGCTATTCTGCTTCAGCCTCCCAAGTGCTAGGATGACAGGCATGCACCACTATACCACACCTGGCATATGTGGTGCTGGGGAATTGAACTGAGGTGCTTTAGCACCTGCCTAAGGGCTTGCTAGGCAAGTGCTTTGACCACTGAGCCTTTCCTCCAGCCCTGGCCCATCATTTTTTCTGGAGGGCATCCTGATCTTTTCCTGCTGAAGTTTATTCTAATGCTGTTTGTCTGTTTCCTGACATTCCCTTTGTAGCACAGAATGTAGGAGACCCAACTTGCTCACCTTTGTAATCCCAGCACTTTGTCGGATACCTCATAGGAACTCAGTTATTTCCACAGAATGAAAGGAGGGGAATGGGAAGGTGGTGGGGTCAGGGGTTGGCAGGGTCTCCCAGGAGACAGGGTGGAGGTTCTTGCCCTTTCCTGTACGCACCTACACACCTCCTTGCAGAGGGCCCTTCTTGCCACTTCTCTAAGGGCCCGAGACATACTGGTAGCCTCTGTCTGCTTCCATCCCATGCCTCTTCCTCCCTGGCCTGACAAATCCTGGACGGAGCTATCTCGAGGGGTAGATCCCCCAGTCCTGAGCAACTGTTACTGTTCTTCCACTATCTTTGCCGTAGGTGACATGTATGACAGAAGCCATGTGATAGGTTCATACTGTTCTCCAGTACAGGTTGCCTTTTGCTTTTCTCATCTGATGCTCCATTGAAACATTTTTAAGATCTTCATTATTAACTACAAGGTTTGCTATTTCTGGAGAAGGAACTAAAAAGATATGAGTCAGCCTGGTGCAGAGGTCCATGACAGTAATCCCAGTTACTCTATAGGTTGACACAGAAAGACTGAAAGACCAAGGCCAGCGTGGGCAACGTAGTGATGTCCTGTTTCAAAGTAGAACTGAAAGATATTTGTCCTAAGACTTACTGATCAGTAATTTTTTTAGAGTTACAGATCTCAGGACATCTGGTGACATTTCGATAACGTCAGAGAAACAGACCACTCACAAATTGAGACTGTTCTAGCACTCAACTCTCTGACCTACCTCCCCATAATCCCTGTATGAGCCTTAAACCCACAACCCAAAAGCACGAGCCATCTTCCTTCCTGCTATCTTGTTGCCAGTTAAGCTTGCCCTGTTTCTGTCACTTGTCTCCCGAGTTATTGGCTTCATTGTGTGGCCGTGGAACTGGACCAGAAGAAGTTTGATGCTCCTGAAGGCAAGGCCTTAGCAACCACCTTTTCTGAGGAAAAAGAAGTTAGAATGGAGCACAAGGCCTGAGCTCCCCATCTTCTCTTGGGGCCTGCCCTTTGATGGGGAAAGGCAGGCCTTGACTCTGGGAGTGTGCCCCAGGACCCTCCAGTACTGGATCCTGGAACAAAACACAAAAGATCTTGGAAGAATCAGAGTGGAGCGGGGAGGGCAGAATAGAAAGGTGCCAAGGAAGCTTCTGGCGGCCTTCTCTTAGGCTGTCCTCTATGCCCGTTTTCCTTGGGAGCAGGAAGGAGAACCTCTCAGAGGGATCCCAGAGCAGCTGCTGGTGTTCTTGGTTTTCCACAAGAGTCAAGTCAGAGCTGTGTAATGCATTTCTAATGCACCCTAGTTACTGTAGTGAGGGTAGGGTATGCTTGGACCAGGGAGCAGACCTCGGGTTCTGGGCTAGCTACCAGTCTTCAGAAGTTTGTTTTTCCTGGCCTGAGGTAGTTACTGAAGGAACAGGAATAGATCTTGGATATGAGCTTTTTGAGAGTTTGTTTTTGATGAAAGACACAGAAGTTCAAGTTAACATCAAATTTCTACTTAGATGTATTCAGCAAATTCTGTGGGAAATTTTACATTTGAGGGTAAAGTCTAGGAAGGTCAAGACACGTCTGGCATCTTGGTGTTTCTCTCAGTTGCTTCAAGGCCTTCAAATCCCCTGATTTCTGATGCGAAATCACATCAGTCCTATTGGAAGTGTGTGGCTCTACTTTCATTCTTCAGTCCCACTCATTGAGGCTTTGGGATAAGAGTCCAGGGTGTCTTCCCGAGGGCTCACAGCAGGAGGTGGAGATGTGTTCCTGGCAGGTCACATTGGAGAGGACAGATGTTGTCATCCTGGCTGAGAACTGACAGAGGAGAAGGATAGGCAGCAGAGGTGGAACCATCCCTGTCCAGAGGCAGGTAGCAGTCCACGCCCAGAGCACTCTGCCCACACCACAAGCACCCCTTCATCCCACCCAATCTCCTCTAAATGGCATTTACTTTCATGAGACCCGTGGCTAAACTGCTTCCCTTGGTGTGTAGCTTGGTGCCTGCAAGTTCTCCTAGGTAAAGAAGTGAGGAATACTGAGGTTAGGTGGTAAGACAGGCAGGGTGGGCAGATGGACGGAGAGCTGCCGCCAGGAAGGTTATCTGGCAGGTCGTGGTCAGGACCACATGGAAGGGACACAGTAAAGGTCAGGAGAGTAGTGCTGAGAGGCAGAAGGTATGTAGGTAGGTGGAGTTTGGCGGGAAAGGAAGAGCCAGCGTGGCAATGGAACGGTGTTGGCAGGACTGACCTCTGCACCCAGGATTCTCATAGGTCTTCTTGGTGTTTTGGATGAGGGCCTCGCATGGGGGCAAGAGAGCGGGTGATATGTTAGAGCTTGGCAAAGAAGAGTTAAGAAGTGTGGGGGCTGGTTCTCTTGGAGGGGCTCAAGAGGGCAGTGATGATGTTAGGCCCTTAGAGCAGGCTTCTGTGAAGAAGAGTCGGGGCCCCTGTTAGGGTGGCCTCCAAAAGTCCCTCAGTGCTAACTGAAGGTAAGTTGCTCAAAACTGCTTGTACAGGAAGACTCAGAAGAAGGGTCAACCCTGTTTTCTGTGATTACACTGCTTGTGAGAAAAATACCAAGTAATGAATCTCAGGTGCTCTGGAGAGGGCTTAGGCTGGGTTTGTGTAGAAGGGACCCGAGAGGTGGCCAGGGGAAGGACAGCCAGCAGGTGATTCGAAAAGGAGAGGAGATGAAGAGGGAGGTGTGAGGTAGGAAAAGTACAGCGGTGGCAAGAAAAGGTGAGAGAACTGGAAGGAGAGGTGGGAAGATGGCGCAGAAAGGACGAGAGACGTGGAGCAGCTGGAGGCGGACGACACGTGGGAGGAGCCACGGCCACTCACTGGGGAGACGACCTAAGGGACAGAGAGAAAGAAGAGGGAAAGACTTGGAAAGCTGCGCGTGTCCAGCCACTCAAGGCCAAGAGGAGGCCAGATGACCAGGAGAGGCTGGAGAACAGAGAAGAGAAGAGGATCCAGGAGCAGGACGAGAGGAAGCCCCCTGGGGGGGGTCTCTGAAAGACCGTGCTGTTCTCAGGAACACGGGCTGGCGCCTGTAGCGGTCCGGACTCTGGCCTAGTGGAGGACAAAGACGGGCAGACTGTGTGAGCCAGGGTGGAAGAGCTGGTGTGAAAGATGCCTTGTCTGGCTCTCCCATGGAAACTTATCAGCCAGGAAGGACCCTGTCCCCTCTCGATCCCCTGGGGGTTGATCACTCACCTGGCTGGGCTCTGGTCTTCAGTTTGCCAACCTGTAGAAAAAGAACCACCAGCGTGTCAGTGTGATGTCCAGGAAGATTCCATCTTGCCCCCTCTGCTGCGTTCTAAGCTCGGACAATGTTTAGAGGGACCACGGCAACAGAGGAGCTCTGCGTGCACCAGTCGGGGTGCGTTGGTGACTCGGCTGGCCTCTTCAGTTGGCCCACACTTGTCCTGATATCCTCAACAGCTAATCCTAAGACCAGCTCTTCTGGGCCCGTCGTCTCCTCATCCTGCCCTTCCTCTTTGGTCTGCCCACTAATCCCCAATTGTCTGTTCACTTCTAACTTTCTCCTTATGTTCCTCAGCAGTCAGCCCCTCTGTGGTGTCCCTCACCTTCCTGAAAGTGCGGGCAGGTTCTGCCCAGACCAATTCAGGCTCATCTTTGGAATCATGTTCAGAATTCTGTCCCCACTGTATGCTGGTCGTCTTTCCCTGGAATGGTCTTGGCACACTTGTTGAAGGTCATTTGACTATTTTGAGGCTCTTTTTTTCTGGGTTATGCATTTTGTTCCCTTTCTGTATTTGTCTGTCTTTTTGTCAGGACCCGGCTGTTTTCCCACCACCACCACCACCACCACCGTGGCTTTGCAATATGTTTTGAATTAGGGAGTACTGTCCTCCATGCTTGGCCATTTGGGATTCTTTTTGTTTTGGCAAAAATGGCATAGTGACTTTAATGGGGATTGCTATGAATTTGGGTAGTATGGACACCTTCATAAATTAAATTCTTTAACCCATGGCTAGGACACAGCTTTGCATTCATTCACGTGTTTTAAATTTTCTGTTGGCAGTGTTCATGCTTTTCTTCCATGGACAAGTCTCTTATCTCCTTGGTTAGGTTTATTTTTTTTTTTTACCCAAGTATTTATTTTTATTTTCGACAGTACTATGCATGGATAGGTGATCTTAATTTATTTTGGGATTGTTCATTGTTAATACTTGGAAATGCAGTGGATTTCTGTGTGTTGATTTTCATTCTTGCAATGTTGCTGAAATAGTTCATTAGTTCCATTTTCTCGTGTGTGTGGAGTCTGGCTCTTTCTCCATATTAGATCACATCCCCTGGGAAAATAGATAATTTTGATTTTTCTCCTTCAGCTTAAACGCCTTTTTTTCCTCTTGCTAAAATGCTGTGGCTTGGACTCCCAATACTGTGGTGAGTGGAGGATGTACGTGAGCAGCCTCGTTCCTATTCTGACAGGCGTATCTTTCAGTCTGTCACCTCTGTGGGCTTGTCATAAATGACCTCTATTATATTAAGGTCATTCCCTTCAGTATCTGGCTCGAATTCGGTGTTTATTTCCCCACTTATAAAAAGATGTTGTCACTTCTACAGTAATTTTTCTGAGTCTATTGAGATGAATATTGTGTTCTAATTGCCCCATCTGGAAAGGTGGCGTTGATTCTTGTTTCTGGTACTGATGATAGGACCCAGCATGCTGGTACGCCTTCTGCTACTGAGCTACACCTGAACCTTTGGTTGATCTTTTCCATGTGGAACCAGCCTTGCGTGCGAGGAATAAATCCCACTTGTCATGCTGGATGTTCAGTAAATATGTTATTGAATCTGGTTCTGTAGGTTTTTGTTGAAGATTTTTCCATGATACTTATTAGGATATTGACATTTGGCTTTTTGTGGTAGTTTCTTTGTGTGACTTTGGCATCAAGGTAATGCTGACTTCATAGATAAGCTTGGAAGGGTTCTGATTGTCTTTTTTTTTTATCTACAAATGGCTGTTTTTATTTATTTTTTTTGAGATGTGGTCTCACATTTTAGTTTAGGTTGGTTCTGAACTCAGTATGTAGCCTAGGCTGGCCTTGAAATCAGCACAGTCCAGTCTGGTCCTGAACCCCCTGTGCAGCCCAGACTGACCTCGAGCTCACTGCAAAGTCTCCTGCCTCAGCCACCCATGTGCTGGCATTGCAAGCATGTACCACCATGCCCAGTTTATGTGGTTCTGGGGAATTGAACCAGAGCCCTGTGCTAGCTAGGCATGCTCTCCAACCTGTGTGCTATTCCTTCAGCCCCTCACAAAGGAATTTTTACCAGGAACAGAAGATCGGAGTATAAACTCTTTGTCCTTTCTTCTCCGCCCTTGTTTTCACCCTGCAACCCAGAAGTGATGATGGCAGCCCTGGCAGCCGTTCTGAAGCATGACGCACCTTCCGGAACAGAGACAAGATCACGAGCGTTGGAGCCGAGGGCCAGCTCCCGAGTGTTTAAGGACGGTGGCCTCCGCTACCTATTCTCATTATCTTTCAGAAGAGGAAAAAGTTCTCTGCTATTTAAACCACTGTTGTTTCTCATCTCTGGTGCTAGAGGCTGAGTACCTCCCCGAGTCAGCACAAGTCCTGAAGGGTTTTACACCTGCACAGGAGAAACAGTCATGCGTGGTCATGTAGTTACAAATCTGCAGTGTGTATCTGAGGTGAGTTTTCAACTCATGGCTTCTGTTTTCACAGTGAGTAAGTCACACTGCTTTTTGTGTGACGCTAGAACTCGGGGTCTTAGCACTGAGCTATATCCCCGGCCCCTGTATATTTATTTACAGACGGCGACTCACAAAGCCATCGAATTGTCCAGGCTGATCCTTGTGACCCTCCTGCCTTGGTCTCCCAGGGGGCTGGGATCCCAGGCCTGCGCCGCCATGTTCATCTGACAATTTCTCTGCATTTCCAGACTATCTTTCTCACTTTTAGAAGACAATCATGGGGTGGTGGTATAAAAGGTGTTGTTTTTATGAGTTCGAATTACCAGTCTTTTTATTCCCATCTGTTGGTGCTCATCCTAGTTGGGACAGCCAGATTTCTTCCCTGTATAAGGTCGTCTTACATGTTTTCTTTGAGTACTAGATTATTCTTTTCTAATGTAGACATTCAACTTCTATGGAATTTATTTTGGTAAAAGTTGTAAGGTAGGAAACCACATTATTTTTCTGAGAGCCACCTGCCTCCTCTCTGGTGAGAAATGTTACCTTTAATCTATTCATTTCCCACATGTATTTGTTTGTTTGCATCTCGCATTTGTTTTGTTTTTCTTCTTCTTGGAGTAGTTATCTGCTTATTAATATGTTTGCATGACATCGTATTAACACACAGCTTAATAGCCACAGGAGCTAATGGTCAGACAGTACTTACTCAGAGCTGGAGTCTGTTCTGAACGCTTTACTTTTAACGATCAGGACACCCCAGCGAGGCACCGTCCTTATCCTGCCTTCGTCCACGAGGAAATCGAGGCATGGGGCACTCATGTTTGTACCTTGGATCCAGGTTTTCCTTCGCCAGGGTGGGAAGTCAGAGCTTGAGTGCAGGTGTTACGGACTCTGTGCTCCTTACCACGTCGATCACAAAACTTCCTAAATTTTAAATAAATTCTGGAGGATGTTAGGGCATAAGAAATTAATGTCGGTAGCCCTGTCCTCTCTTTGAGTTGTGGCTGCATACATCCAAGTTTCCTCGGATGCCTCACAGGCATCTCAAATGTAATGTGTCCAAATGCAGGCGCTTGTCTTTCTGTTCCCTCTCATGTTCCCTGGGATTCGTGGCAGTCTCATTCACCCAAGTTGAAAACATCAGGTTGTTCCTGCCACCTGGACTCTACATCCATCGAGTCTCCATGACTTAATGGTTTGCCCTTCTAGAATCCTCCACCGCCAGCCCTCCTCCCCCTGCCACGTGCAGAGCCACTGTATCAGGATGCCCCAGCCTGGCCCACCTCCAGACGCACGCTGATGTCTTCACAGTGGGGAGCTTAGGAGCTTGCTTCTTCATGTTTTCTGTAGGACCAGAGGCTCCTGAGTGATAAACACAAGGTCTCCTTCTCTCATGTCCTGATTCCTCTATCATTTTTGTTTGGAACGTTTTTCTCTCCCTGCGATGCCAGTGCCTTTCCACTGAGCTAGTAGTGGGGAATCTTTTTTTTTTTTTCTTTCATTGTTTATCTGGGCATTTATGACAGCATTCGCAGGCTATAGAAATTATTAATGAATTCAAAACTAGCCTGCTATATTTGATGACATATTTATTATGTAATTAACTCACCTATAATGTGGCAGTTGCCACTGCCAAGCCAGATTTTGCGGGTGGGTCAGGCTCACCTTCTGGACCATCCCCGCCCTGCTCTGTGCCGTCCTGAGCACCTGTGTGCTTCCTCCTTCCAGATTCTTTGAGATGTTTTCTAGGTTTCACTTCCTCTGGGCAGTCTTCTCAGACTCTCTGTGTTTTCTCCAACTTTGCAGGACACCACCACAGCTCTTCCCAAGGAGCAGTTAGCCCCGGAGTCAGCTCCACCTCCCTTAGCTCTGCTGAGTTTCCTAAAACCTCAAGACTCTATACCTGCTTTTATCTTGTAATGTCAAGTCAAGGCAGTCAGGCCTGAGCCAGATTCTGCTCCCTGTGCTCCCTCCTTACTCTTCCCAGCAAGCCTTCCCATCCCACCAACTGAAACCTGGACAGAGGGTCAGCCCATCGCTCTGTGGTAGAGCACTTGCGCAATGTGCACGAGTTTCTGGGATGAGTATCCAGCACAAAAAACAAACAATCAAAGAAGTGGAACTGTCAAATGGCCAAACTGTCAAATGGCCAGTGATCAGGTTGTGTGGACACAGATTGGTAGTTCTCAAAAGTGATCCCATAAGCCCCCGCTACATAGCCTGGTCCCTGGACGTTCTTAAAGATGGGTGTCGGAGCATGACTCTGGGTTTAGGAGGAGTTGGCAGGGAGCTGCACTTCTAAAGAACATTATTGTGGGCAGAAGGAGCAGCACAGTGGTTAGAGTGCTTGCCTAGCAAGTGCAAGGCCCTGATTCCCCAGCACCACGTAAACTGGAAGTAGTGGCCTACACCCATAATCCCAGCATTTGAGAGGCTGAGACAGGAAGATTGCTGTGAGTTTGAGGGTCAGCCTGGGCTCATAGTGAATTCAGGAGTAGAATAGGCCACAAAGTGAGACCCTGTCTCAAAAAAAAAAAAAAAAGTAGAGGGAGAGAGAGAGATAAAGAAAGAAAGAAAAGAAATACCATTGTGATTTTGATGCTAGTGATTTTTCAAAATACCCGGCTGGGAAGAGCTTGGGAGAGGAGAGGCCTGGCTCATTTACCTTCCCTTATGCCAGAGGAAGACCATCAGTCCCAACGTAGGAGTTAGCAGTGCAGCAGTGGCCACTGTCACCCCAATGACAGCTCCCACATTCAGGGGCCTCGATTCCAAGCTCTTCTCCCCCTTACCGACCTCGAGGCTGGCTGAGGTCTCTTCAGAGGCCAAAGTGGAGGGATTCTCTGTGACAGGCTTGACAGCTGGAAAGAAAGGACAGGGGAGCAGACCGTGCCTGGAGGGGTGGAAATTCTGGTAGAGAGGGTCACACCTTGTTCTCTAGTGAGCGAATGTAGCCCCCAGGAATTTGTTCTGGGCGATAGTAGCAAGGAAAAGCACGAGGACTTCTGAGTCCAGACCTCCTAGTGTCACTCAGGGCTCCACGCTGTGCGTCCACCCTGCTCCTCAGTGGTGGTGTTCTTCAGACACTTACTACACTACTGACAAATAGGTGTAATGAGATCGTAGGATTAAAAATAAAAATCATCATTATTGATACAGAGGGGCACAATATAACATGAGCTCACAGTTCAGCGGCACCAGGGGTGTCCATTAGGCTGGGCCACTAAAATACCCATCCAGGGCTGGGGGAGTGCTCCGGCGGTTAAAGCGCTTGCCTTGCAAGCTCAGGACTCTGGGTTTGATTTCCCAGCACCACAGAAAGCCGGGCTTGGTGGCTCACACCTGTAATCCTGGCACTTAGGGGCAGAAGCAGGAAGCTTGCTGTGAGTCCAAGGCCACCCTGGGCTCCATAGTGAGTTCAGAAACAGACTGGGCTATAGAGTGAGCCCCTGGCTCAAAATATAAAATAATGAAATAAGATGATAACCATCCAGCCCTAGAACTTTCTTATCTTCCCAGATGGAAACTCTGTTCCCTCAAACAGCCCCTTATCCTCCCTCCCTCCTCATGCTGGGCTCCTTCTCTGCCTTCTTTGGTTCCCCGTTGTCTTCCAACTCTAACGCCAGGGCTCGGTCCAGGCCTTCCTGTCCGGCAGCCTTTGCTCACCAGAGGATCTGACTGAACCCCAGCATTACCCCAAGCACTGGCCCCTGCCTGTCGGTCCCCAGCTCCCCAGCACGCAGACTGTGTCTCACTGCCCACTCAGCCTTTGCTTGCGTGACCAGTAGTATCTCATACTTTAGGGTCGAAAACAAAGCTTGATTTCCTCCCAGATCTGTCCCTCTCCGTCCTCCGCTCGGGAAATGGCAACTCTTCTGCGTGAGGGTCTGAGCCACCTCCCCCACAAGGTTCCTTAGCATCAGGAAAATCGCTGGGTCATTTGCGGTCTGACTCTCGCAGGTGCCCTGCCTTTTTCCTTCTGTTTCTAGAACTCCCGCTATTCGTACTGGATTTTCTCTCTCCTTCCTGTCCCTTTATCCCTTTTCTGTGACTGCCTTAACAGATTGCCACAAACGGGGTGACTTGGGAAGTCAAGGCGTCAGCAGGCGGCCTTCATGGGAAACCTTGGGGAGAATCTCTCCTTGTGTCTTCCAGCGGGGGACTGCAGTGCGCCTGGGCGTGTGACCCCATCGCCCTTGCTGCCTCTTCCAGCCCCTGCTCCTGTCTCAGAAGCGCTGTGGCCGCAGCTACAGACCACCGAGATAATCCCAGATGATCTTCTCATGTACAGCCCTCACCTGCCCCCTTCTGTTACCGTGGAAGGGCATAGTGACTCCTCTGCCATGTAAGGTGGTACTCAGTTTATGAATGTTCCATTATGTGGCTGCTCTTCTCTCCCCCAAGTCTCCAGACCGTGGGCCTTTTATACCTTCTGGGAGATTCCCACAAACTTTCGCTTCTAGTCCTTTCATGGAAATTCCCGGCCTTGCTACCGTGCCTTCTCACTGTTTGCAAAGCTCCTTTGTAAAGCATGGTAAGATTTCTTATTTCTGAATATAAGAGAATGACAGTTGTTTAAAAAAATGTGGGTGGGGGCAGGGCAGGGCCTTGTGATCCATGTTGGTCCTGAACTCATTACATAGCCCAGCTGACCTTGAATTTATGGCAGTTCTCCTGCCTCAGCCTCCCAAGTGCTGTGTGCACCATTATGCCCACTCAATCTTTATGTGGTACTGGGGAATCGAACCAAGGACCCTGAACCTGCTAGGCCCCCTGCCCTATAGTTTTGATTTTCTTCAAATTTTTGGTGTCTTCCAGCTTCCCATCACTGTGTTTGTTTGGCTGCTGCGTTTCACGGGAGGAGTTTTCCCCGTAGTGATTACTGTAATCACACTCGGAAGAGGGGTCTAGCCTAGTGCTGGTGTGATCCCGACGAGGCCGGGGCTCCATCCCTAGTGTGGGCATCCTGGCATGGAGAGGACCCTGCCATCTGGACAGTTGTGCCCAGGGTGTTTCTCCCAAGTCCCCCTGATTTATTATTTCTGGAAAGCAAGCCTACACTCTTCCTCTGGGGCCGGGGAGTAGGAGGGGATGCAGGTTCCTGGTGTACTCGTCAGCTTTTAACCTTTCAAACTCAACACAGGCCATCCGAATTTAAGGACAAGAGATTTAATGACTCCTGATTTCTGAGATTTCAGTCTGTGGCTGTCTGTCTCCAAGGCAGGAACATTATGGCAGGAGGGTCGGGGACAGCAGAGCCACTGAGCTCCTGGTGGCAGGAAGCAGAGCTCTGAGCAGTGCCAGAGGGAAGGGGCCAGGGACTCCTTGGAGCACCCAGGTCCCAGATGCTTTACCCAGCCGGCCGCTCCCAGAGGCGCTGTGCTCTACTAATCCTCTAGGTGGCTCCCTAGCCACTCAAACTGACCCTCCAGATGAAGTGTCAGGCCTGGCTTCTAGATTCTCAACCGTTCTTCTATTCCAGGATGGCTGGGGTTGGCATTTCCGAACGTTTACGGAATTCTGAGATGTAAATTGCATTGTTCTGTGTTTCTTAGAGTCTGGCTTCTCTGTTCTCCCAAGATGGAGCCATCAGCCAACCCCCAGTTATGTTTTTTTTATAACTGCTCATGTATTTTTTAATAGGTTCTGGAGTATTTGTGTCTTTTTTTTCTTTTTGAGACAGGGTCTCACTCCGGTCCTGGCTGGTACTTAACTCACTATGTAATCTAGGCTGGCCTAGATCTCACAGCAATCCTCCCACCTCAGCCTCTACACCTGCTAGGATTACAGGCATGCGCCACCATACCCACCTTAAGTGTTGCTGGGGAACTGAACCCAAGGCCTCGTTAGGAGAATGAAACACAGGTCTAGGCAAGTGCTTTAACCACTGTGGTACTCCTCGAGCATGCATTAATATCTTAAAAAGATTTCCTCACTGTTATTTTAATATATTTTTTATAGAGAATAGAGGTAAATGTGTCCGTATAATCTACCAATGTTGGCTGTAATTTATGCATTATTTTTTGCCATGACTTTAAAAAAATATTCAGAGCTAATCTTTCACAATAACAATAAACACGCAGACTCCACAGAGGAAATGTCTCCCAAGACCTTTAAATGGTCGATCCTTAAAAGAACCCTGCCAAGACTCACTGATGTATGTAAAATAACACCTGCTTTTGCTCTGGAAGATTGGATATTATGCTGATTTCAGTTTATGAAAATTGACTTGAATTTTTAAGGCAATTGTGATTTAAGATTCCAGTGCCTGTTTTTCCTCTAAGATTGGCAAACTTATTCTAATACTTACATGCAAGGATAGGAAGGCAACAGTAATAACATTTTGACCAAAGAGTAATGTACTGAAGATGAAAATAATCAGCCACTGACACATGGGAAAAACTCACAGCCACAAAACAGTGTGGTTCTGACATAAGAGCGATCAGAGAAATGAGGCACATGGGTTAGAAGTGAGTGCTGTTCTACAAGAGAGCAGACAACAGCCAGGTGATTCCCGGGGTGAAAGAGCTCTCGCGCGCCATTTGAGCGGCCCAGGGGACCAGGCCACGTTTGGGAAAATTAAGCAACACATTGTAACCCAACACAGCCAGACCTGCATTTCATTCTCCTAACAAAGAAGAGGAAAAGTTTCACTCAACACGTTGAAATCACTTCTTAGTTTCTTGTTATGAAGGTCAATTTAGTTCTTTCCTGTAGGCCACATGTCAAAAGAATTCTCACTATAAGTAAGAGTTCTTTTTTTTTTTTTGAGATAGGGTCTCACTTTGCAGACCAGGCTGGTCTTGAATTCACTATGAAGTCCAGGTTGGCCTTGAACTCACAGAAATCCCCCTCCCTAGGCCTCCCAAGTACTAGGATTACAGGTGTGTACACCACAATGCCCAGTTTATATAGTGTTAAGGAGTTGGATCCAGGGCCTTGTGCTCAGTAGGCAAGTGCTGTAATCACACTGCTATTCCTTCAGCTCTTATAACAGTTCTATTGTGAGAAAATTTTTATTGTGAAAAAATTAGAAAAAAATCCAACAATTTGTGTCTTTTTCCTCCCTGGGATAGGGTCCCTCTGTACTGGTCCTGGACTCACCTGCTAGCCCAAGCTGGCCTTGAACTCAAGACAAGTCTCCTATCTCAGTCTCCTGAGTACTGGGATTATAGGCATGTGCCACTATACCTTTAGCGGGTCAACTGTAGTGGGAGGTGAGGCCATTTGGCTTAGAAATTAAACAAAAATTACAAAGGTGAAAACAACAGGATTTGGTTACAAAAATAAAATTATGTGGGAAAAAACAAATAAGCCCGATCAGAAACATGCTTATATGTGCTACAAATATTTCTTTTCTTTTTGCAAATATTTCTTTAGTTTGCATATTTGCATGGTGTTTTTTCAGTTGAATTAAAACCATTTTATCAATTTTCTATATTTTGATTTTTGAAATAATGGATGTGAATTTTCAATTAATCAAATTAGTGGAAAATAATTACTTATGAGAAATTTTAGAGTAGTGTTGGGCAAGGTTTATAGGAGTAGCGCTTGCCTCCTGTGCTAGAAGCCTCGGGTTTAATCCCCGGCACCATATAAACAGTAACAAAGATGAAGTCAAAACAAACCTCATAATAAGACAAAAGCAGAGAAAGGGAAGAGCGAAGGGGAGTCGGAGAAGCGGGAAGGACGGACTGCATGAGTCCAGCCCTCTGAGAGACGGCAGGGGGCAGGAAAGGCGCACGGAGGCGTGTCCGTGAACTCTGGTGTGGGGCCCGGCGCCAGGCGCTCCAGCCACTCGTCCCCCAGGACGGGAGCGGCCGGTGCTGCTGCCGTGGGTCAGCAGAAGGACGGCCGTGAGGAAACCCTGGATCACGTGACCACCGTGGCCGGAAGGGCGCGGGAGCTTCTGAGGGAGCAGTGGGGCTGGACAGGGCCAGGGCCCCATGCGCATGGGCAGGGCGGGAAACCCGGTGGCGGCAGCGGGCGAATCCACTGCGTGTTCTGGGCTGAGATCACGCTGGGCAGTCATACCTAGTGCCACCTTGGGGTCCTCGGGGGCCAGACACCACACAGTGAGGGCAGGTCACATCCATCTGGACGCCGTGAGGGGAAGTAGGGATCAGGAGGGCTGGAGTAGGGGGGTGGGAGCAGGATCTGAGGGGCAGGGGCCCATCGGCAGCTGAGGTTCGGGGTGGTGAGGCCCGGGATGGGGCAGGGAGAGGTGCCTGGGAGGAGGATGGGAACGCGTGGACGAGCTGCGGAGGAGCAGGCGCTGGGCACCGCGGCCCAGGGGGTGGACTGACCGGGGGTGACGGTGAGCGTGGTCCCGGGGATGGA
>PVKB01008369.1:0-17558 GCA_004027205.1 Ctenodactylus gundi | reverse complement strand
CCCCCCCGCTCACTAAGAAACAGCAAGTTAGGCATTGTACAAGACACGTGTCGTCTACTCCTCACAGCGTTACTAGCAGGGCAGGCCATCCTAAACCCTGGTTCAGAAGCTAACGACTGTACCCCAAGTCCACACGTTTCTAATTGCCTCATCTGAGTTTTGAACATAGCTCTGACTCCTAAGCCAGTTCTCCAGGGCTGGCTCTAAAGTGTTCCTTGATTCTGGACCAAATGTCTTTAGACTGCCAGGAGTGGGAAGGGGCCAAGGCCATTCTAGCTTCAGATGGCAAACACTGCTCTGTTTCCAGAGAGTCCAGGGAGTATCACTGCTGTGTGTTAATCAGGTTTGGGAGCCCTAAAGGCATTGTTGGTATCAAATGGTGTTTGTAGACCTTTCCTAAGTGAGCAGATTTCCCAGAATGGTACTAGGTAGTGCGGGCTGCCCTGTAGAATTGAGAAAATAAAATTACTGTTATCTGTTCTGAAAGTGAGTCTAAGGTAGGAATCCTACTGTAAGGGGGGGATAGGGTAAGTTCACCTGGGCATTTTCTAGTATCTTTATAATTTCTTCTTTTGTCGTTCCAGGAAGGAGGAGCAGCTTGAGGAAGAAAAATCAATTGAACCCCGAAGAGAATTGAACCTGAACTTAAGCAACATCTGCCGTCATCCCAGCTTTTGCTGTATTCACCTTGGTTACACTTGTTTCCCATTTGGGGTGCCCAGTAGCACAGCTGCAACGGGTCACCACCAGCTGCTGACAGAGCACACGTGCTTCCCTCCACAGGTTCCCAAAGCCTCCCTTCCAGGTACGTTGGCTCTGATAGTAGCAGACTTCTTGCATACAAAGTTTGAGTACTAGGACTAGCGGAATGGCACAGAGGTTAAAGCACTTGCCTTGCAAGAGCAAGGCCCTAAGTTTCATTCCCCAACATCACATAAACCTGGGCATGGTGGCGCAGGCCTATAATCCCAGCACTCACGAAGCTGAGACAGGTGGATTATCCTGAGTTCATAGGCCAGCCTGGGCTACACCATGAGTTTAGGATCAGCCTGGGCTACAGAGCGAGACTGTCTCAAAACAAGAGGAAAAAGGAGAGAAAAAAAAGTTTGAGTACTAAAGAGCAATCTATTTTTTAAATATAGTTTTTCTTTGTAATCAAAGAAGGGTTTTTAGGACAGTCCAAATTGTAACAATGATTTAAAAAATAAGAATGTTAACTAGCAAGGTTATTCTAGGATATGCAGCCTGCATGATTAAGCCTTTTATCAGATGTGTGCAGAATGAGCCCTGTTACCAGATGGACAGACCCTTCCTTGGAAGAAAAGAAGTTGTTCATTCTAAAATCAATTTTTTATTCTATTAATAGGATTTACTCTAAAACAATAGATGGTCTTTAGAATTATGCCTGATGGATAGGCCCATACCCCTTCTCCTGATGAGCCCATTTTGCCAAACTGTCTCTCTGGATCTCATCCATACATAACAGCATTTTGATTGGACGTTGGAGAAGCAGCCAGAGCAAAAAGAGGTTTGTAGCAAAAGGAACTCTTAGTTATCTCGGGTTCCTTCTGCAGACACCTGGCACTGTGTGGCCTCACCCCCTGTGTTAGGTGACATGGTGACAGAGATTATTGTCACTTCTTCCGACATGGATGAATAATGGATCTCTCCTGATTTGTAATTGGTTCTGGCAAGTCAACACCACCCATCTACTCCAAAATGAAATTAAAGTCACAGAGTGAGCTTTATTAGAAGAAGAGGCTTATTACCTCTGATTTTGGTCCAAGTCATTTTTGTAATATCACTTATTTTTTTATCTGTTAAGGAAGTTGGTGGTGAAGGTCATTAGGTATTTTAATGCTAATACAGTCTCATTCATTCAAGTTAACTAAGGAACCTAAGTTAACTAAGGGCTAAATGATCCACCCTGGAGGTTTTTTGTTTACTTTGCCTGGCATTTATATGCTATTACGTAGGTTAACTCTGTGTACAACCCACTACCTTGTTGTAAAATGGGGTAGTGATACGCACCTGGGGATCACCTGACTCACTGTCTACAAAGTACCTAAACAGAATGCTGGGTAGGCACGTAAGTGCTTAAGAAATGGTACCATTCGTTTATTATTTCACATTTTGCAGAAATAGGTATAGTGCCATGAATTTTCAAAGCCCAAGTTTATAGGAACAGGCTGTTCTTTCATGTCCCCATCGCCCCCCCATTTCCCCCCCCCCCACCCACCGTACTGAAAAAACTAAGCCTCCATCTTGATTCTAATTCCTCCCCCTGTGGGAATGGAACAGGGAAAGTACTGGAGAATAGTTAGACTTCTACTCCATTTCCCAATTAGTTCTAGGGTGAGAATGAATATAAGTTTTGGGTACTTGGAAAAATGTATTGACTAGAAGTAGAAGTGTTCTAAAATTGAATACAACATCTAACATCTGTACTTACTAGTGGTCCCAGTGTAAATTGATACAACTTTTTGTGAGGTAGCAAATTTAGTGAATGTGTCCTCTGGGACTAGATTTCTCAAATTCTGATCCCTCTGGCTCTCCATCTCTCCCCCCTCCACTTTTCTCCTGTATGTGGGGATGGTACAAGGGATCAAACTCAGGGTGCTTTACCAGTAAACTATATTCCCAGCCCCTTTGTATTTTTTATGTTGAGACAGGGTCTCACTCTGTTACCCAGGCTGACATTGAACTGAGATCCTCCTGCCTTGGCCTTCCAAGTAGCTAAGGTTGCAGGTGTGTGCCACTATGCCTGGCCCAAATACATCTATTTCTCTGTGCCTCACTTTCCTCATGTAAAAATGGAAATGATGCCTACCTCACAAAATTATGTGAAATATGTGTGTGTGTGTGTGTGTGTGTGTGTGTGTGTGTGTGTGCAAATACATATAAGGCCCTTGAGAGAGCTCACCGTAAATCCTAGGTGTTTAACAAATAGCAGCTATTATTGTTACCAGGAGATTGTCAAGAAGTAGAAGGCGCCTCGATCCTGTACGCGTCACTTCTGAAACTGACCTCCAGGATGCGGCAACAAGGTGTGGCTCTAAAGTAAATAGGACAAATTCATAAATTACAAATCCAAATTAAATAGTCAGATAATTAGGCTTGGGAATGCTCTGAGCCCTCAGGAAGCCCCTCAGAGTGCTTCATGAAGTCGGAATTAGGACTGGCCACTCCTCAGCCCCATCCACTATGGTCACTCTGACTTCTGCCTTGCCAGGTTGGACATCCAACAGTAGCAGAGTCGGAGAAAATATCTTCATCTAGGGCCAGAGAAATGAAAGTGGTGACAGGTAAGCTATGAGAGGTGTGAAGGAAAGTCAGGGCACAGAGAAGAAAGGGAGAAAAATGGCAAAATCACAACCAAGGAATACCCGAGGTCTCAGGGCAGAGTCGGGAGGAGGCGGCGCTCACAGGCCACCATGTGATGCTAAAATCTTGCCGGGCAGAAATAATTTTTCATATTTTCTGCTTGAAAGGGAGACTTTGGGGGCAGGGGAGTGTTTTGATTTTGTCTTTTCACTGCTGATCATAGCATTTAAGGGGGAGATTCTATTTATAACTTCAGCCAAGTAGCATGTTTCACCCCAATAGGCTTTCATTCTAAGTGATTATTCTTAGACTAAGAAACAGCAAACAGTTTTCAGTGTGCTTGATTTCAGAACCACAAAGGGGGATAATTTTAACAAGAGATTTAAAATTGATAGTCTGCTGTTGGCCTATATCTGTAGTTATTTATACACATACTTGTATGCTTCTAAAATAAAATGCTAGGGGTTTTTGATTCAGACATAGCACGTCCAAAACTGAACTCATTGTTCTTTTCTGAAATCCGGATGCTCTTCCCTGATAAACCTCATCTTGGGAAATGGGACTACACAGCATTAGAAACATGGGGGTATCTTGGCTCTTCTCCTCCGCTCTGTGCATCTAATTAATTCATTCTCTCAACTAACATTTACTGAGTGCCAGGCGCTCTGCTAATCTTTCAGGGAGCTTGGAGTTGAGAGTATGCAATTGACATTACACAAATGGTCTTGCCAGTGACTGCACAAATTACAGATGGGGAAAGAGCTTGGGAAACGCAGGGCCATGTGCTTTCCTGGGATGTGACCCTTGTTTAGACTCTATTCTCTTTATGTGAAGGGTTTTAACAAACGGTGGGTGATGGACACCGTCCTGTGTGGATTTCAAGGGAAAGTTGCCAGTGCCATCGCCTGCCTATGCTCTAGCATCTGTGCCCTCTCCTCCCATCGCTGCTGTGAGCATCCCTCACCTGACTCCTGGGCAAGAACTCCACCCCCCAGCCCAGTGAGCGCTGATGGTACATCTCAGCACTAAAAACATCTTGGCTTTGCCTGTTCCACACGATGGGTACACGTTTGTACTGCAATAATGTATGTGTATTGCTAGTATCACATACATTTAAAAGCACTCAAAAATTTAAAAATTCAAATAGGATTTTAGATTTACTTGCTAACATTATTCTATTACTAAAATATATTTCTAATTATTAAAGTTTCAACATTTTGGTTAGAAAAATTGGATTCGGTATAGTTTTTTTTTAATTTCCAAAAGTTGGGGCATAAATCATGCTTAGAGTGCTTGCCTACAGTATGCAAGAGCCTATGTTTACTTCTTCAGCACCAAATTAAAATTAGCCAGGCAAGGTGGTGCACACCTATAATCCAAGCGTCAGGAGGCTGAACCAGGAAAATTGCTGTGAGTTTGAGGTCAGCCTGGACTATATAGTGAATTCAGGACCCACCTGGACTAATCTGAAAACCTGTCTCAAAAAATAATAATAACAAAATAAAATAAAAGAGGCACTCTGAAAAAAGTTTTTCCCACTCAATTTTCTATGATATAGCAATCCATAAGCTTGACTCCAAATTTGGCTTATTTAGATGGTTGGGTTTAATGGAAAGAGACCTCACAGAGACACTTCTATTCTGTACAGACTGTGCCTCCTGGGCTCCAGTCCCCACCCAGGCCATCGTTGCTCCATCCCATCCACAATTTACAAAGCTGCAGAGCTTTTTGTTGTTGATGTTCATCTACAGATGTACATTGATGAGCATACAATTGAAAACAATGGAAGTGACCCTACAGATGCTACTTCATGATCTTGAAGTCAACAGAGTTCTTACCACACTGATGGGCAAGCGCTGCCTTGCCTTGCATTGCAACTGACAAGGGGTTCTTACTAGGAGCAAAAAGTCAGCTGTGCTTCTCCCTGCTTCCTCGCATTTGCATTACTATTTATTTTGGGGGGTTCTGGAGATCAAACTTACAATCTCACACATGCTAGGAAAGTTTTCTACCACTGAATCACGTCCCCCACCCCTATTATTTTTTTTCTGAGACAGTCTCGCTCTGTATTTCAGGCTGGTCCTGAACTCACTGTGTAGCCCAGCTGGCCTTAAACTCAGGGCAATCCTCCTGCCTCAGCTTCCTGAGTGGTGGGATGACAGGTGCGTGCCACCACACCCAGCTTATGTGATGCTGGGGAATTGAACTCAGGGTCTTGAGCTTGCTAGGCAAGAGCTTTAACAGCTGAGCTATTCCTCCAGCCCCACCTCACCTTTATTATTTATTTTTAATCTGGAGCTTTTACAGAGGATTCTTCTAAATGTAGTCCTCCATCATGGGAGAATGTTAAACTAGGTAAGTCAGATAATATAATTCACAAATTCGCCCAACTAAGCACACAGAAACTGCAGGACATTTCAGTATAGTGAAAGGGGACAGATCAACAAGGGTGTTACTGTTGCCCGTGTGCTCCTTCTTCAAGGCAACCTTAAGTGTGGTAAGTGACAGGAGCCATCTGGTGGGCAGCTGGAGGGAGGGCCACCATCAAGCTATTCACCTGAGCAGGAGTCAGACCCTTCCTCCTGTAGTCCAGTGTGTTACCCATCCTTCATCTTCTGCGAGGACCTTTCAACTGGACTCACCCTATCTACCCTCGGCCACTTAATCATTCTGCTTAAGGTTAGAAGTCACTTCCTCCGGAGGCCATTTTTAAGCCCAGCTAGCTTATGTGTTTCTCTACACTAAAATTACTTGGACAGAGATGACTTTCTCCATCTGGTGACAAGCTTCCCAAAAGCAGATTCCATGTTCTTAATAGTTCCTAAGAACCTGGCACAGGATAGAGGCTCAATAAACAGTTGCTGAAAGAATGAGCACGTAAAATAGCTTTATAATGAAGGAGCTTTGGTTGTTTTGTAGTTAATTTGCACGTCAGGCTCCTCAAAAGCAAAAGAGAAGGAAAAAATGTAAACTAGCAAATTTACATTTAGCTGAGTTCTTCAAGGTTAGTAACCCATACATACAAATCAAATGAGTAGTTATTTTTTGGAACTGTAACTAGTTCTGGAATGTTTGAATAAATTGCAGTTTTAACACATCAAGAGAAAGTGCCTATTGAATGTTATTTTTAAAAGGAAAAGAGTAAGCTCATGCTGTATTTAAAATGTAATATATTTAATTTAACAGTTTCCTAGTTTATGCAAATCACCTTGAAAATCTAGAGCCTCAACCACCTAAAAATTATGCTTCCTAATAGCAAGTATGGTTTTTTGCTTCCAGAAATACCTGGGTTCGTGCCAGCATTCTGAGTCCCATTGTCCATATGAAATGAACATTTGTAAATTAAGCCTAATTAAATGTGCTTTAGGAGTTACAACTTAATTCGTTTTGCTCACTCTCCTTGTAACAAGTAGTATTTAGGTGTAATCCTGTGGTTAGATACAAAGCACGTAAAGCAATTCTGTCCATATAGTCAATGCTGTTAATAAGGAAAGGATGCACTGACCTTTCCTTCTCAGTGTCGTGAAGGAACGAAATGATAGAAAACCATCTCTTTTTTGTTTTGTTTTGTTTTGAGACAGGGTCTCGCTCTGTAGGGCTGGCCTCGAACTCACGACCAACCTCCTGCCTCAGCCTGACATGGGTTCGTGTGTACAATGACTGTCTTCCAAGTGGATTCCTTTTCCGGGGTTCCTTATTTGACTCTGACCTTCTCAGGAAACTTGCTCCTGTATTTTTTTAATTCCACAGTTTTGTCCAGCAGAGGAGGAGAAAAGAAAGGAGAGAGACAGATGGACGTTCCCTGTGGTTTTGCTTCTTTAGTCATAGCCGCCATCTTTCTTCTAATTATGTCGTGCTTCTCTACAGAACAGCCACTCACGCCTGCTTCTAGTGCCTTATCTCCCGTTCACTTTTTAAACATACATACTTGAAAATTTAATTCTTTCTCACTGTAGAAAATGTGAAAATGAAGTGAAATGTAAGGTAAAACCCCAGAACATAACCACTGGGGACATTTATTGACACTCCAAATGTTGCCTGGTTTTGTAAGTATAGGTGACATTGAGTTATGGTTATTTTATTATATTACTACATTTCTTCAACAACATAAAATTTAGCTGGACATGGTGGTAATATGATTATTATTCCAGTTAAGTGGGAGGCTGAGGTGGGAGAATTGCAAGGTTGAGCCCAGCCTGGGCAACTTAGGGAAACCCTGTTTCAAAATAGAGTTTTAAAAGGGCTGGGATGTAGTTCAGTGATGGGGCACTTGCCTAGCATGTGTGAGTCCCTAGGTTCACTCCCCAGCACTGAAAAAAAAAAAAAGAAAAAATTCAATAATTTTTTGGTAATGAAATCTTGAGTTTTTTCCTTAGACCTACAAGTCCCTTTCACCTTCAGAAATCATATTCACCAGAATTTGGTATTTTTCTTGATGTAGTCTCCCCCCCCCCCCCCCATTAATTCTTGAATGCGTTCATGAGAGTCAAGAATCAAATTATTTTCTTGAAATCACTAACCAGTTGTTCTTACTCATTGTGGAAATCCTTTCTTTTCTCCCCTTAGTTGTGGTGCCTCATTTATCAGATTTCTTAATTTTTTTTTCTTTGGAGACAGTCTTGCTCTACAGTCCAGGCTCATCCTGAACTCACTGTGTAGCCCCGTCTGGCCTTCAACACACAGCAATTCTCCTCCCTCAGCCTCCTGAATGCTGGGATTACAGGTATGCACCACCACGACCAGTTTATGTGGTGCTAGGGAATCAAACTCAGGCCCTTGTACTTGCTAGGCAAGAGACAGATTTATTATTAATTTTAAAAACAATAATTGTTATTTTCTGCTCCTGATCTAACTGTTCTGTACACTGATCTCTTATTGCCTATGCTAATTTATTTATTAGACCTTTGTTTTGTTTTAGTACCAACTAGACTCAAGCTTTTAAAAAAATATTTCTCTTGACTATTGATCTCTTTGTTTTTGCGGATAAATATTAGAATCATTGCTAAACCAATAACAATAATAAAAAGCCTTGGAACAGCGCTTTGTTATGCTTGTAAATCAATTTAAACATGCACCTAAAATATTTGCAACAAAACACATGAAATAATTAAGGATTTCCTTACCCAAGTGAAGTCTGCCTTTTAAAGTACAAAACTTGGCTGATGTATAAAGGTCTGAATCCAAATACATGGAGAAATATCCCCAAACAGTCTAAAAATGTCAGTTCTTGCCTGAATTAACTTACAGAAAATTAGCTGCACACAAGACTCTATTTGTTTTAAATTAAAACTCGAATTGTGCTAACCATGATGACAGTCGTTTTTAGGTAAATTTCATTTCGTATTGGGTGAGCATACATACAGATTTCCTCTGTACCTAATTTCTAACGATCTACAGTAGCATTCTCACTCTACAGTTAAACATAAATGGCACAACCTGGCTTGGCTGTGTGGGGTGAAAGAGAAAGTAAGCCTGATTTACTACAAATGTCTGAAAATCAGCCAATCAGGAACCTTGCACGAGATGAGCTCTCTGGGAAATAGTCTGAGGTCCAGATGAGTAAGCAGAGAGCTCATCGGGAAAGCTGGGCTGGGGTGCAGTGTCACAGAACCCAGCCCTTCCGAGTTGTCCCAGGTTGCCTAGGGAATGTGGCCTTGGGCAGAGCAGTTTGCTTTGATAAGATAGTGAGGCCTTTCTGCCCAGTGCTGGCAGCAGTGTTCCAGCTGGAGTACAAGGGGCAGTGTCTCGGCATCTCCTAGCGTAAACACCTAAAACAATCTTCACCATTGTGCCCTTAATTAAAAAAAAAGACAGCAATTGTTGAATGATTTCTAAAAACACGTAGCCTAGTGTATTTTGTGTTGTAAGGAGACCAATATAAAAGAAGAGATTCTGCCCGGTTCTCATTTTTTTTCTGATTTGCCTCACTCTTGGGGTTGAAAAACTGATGCTTGACATGCACAAGGACCTGGGTCCTGTGCCAGAGAGGGAGGGAGGAGGGAGGGAGAAAGGAGGTGCAGGGAGTGAAGTTCTTTGTTCACCGTGCCCTGAACGGGGAGCTGTCATTTCATTGATGGCAAGATACCCATATTAAGAAAAGTGACTCCCTTTTCTGTTTATGCGGCAGGTTGGGATGAAGGTGTGGAGCAGAGAAGGGACAGGAGAAGGAGGGGTGGAAGGGATAGGAGGAGGAGGCGGCTGCGGGAACCAGAGAACGAAGAGCTGGGTCAAGTGTGTGCATGTCCCCTGCCTCTCCGTCACCAGAGCCTTGAGATAGATACTGTTGTCTTCAATTTACAGAGAGAGGATTGGAAGACCAGACTGTGGCAGAGCTGGAATCAAGCTCAGATCTGTGTGCTCTGTGGTTCTATAACAGATTGTGACTGTGAGAGGCAGGGGGTAAGGCAGACAGAAATCCCTCCTCTCTAGAATAATCCAATTTCATTCTGCCATGCTTTAATGAGCATTTACGGAGGGCTTTGCGGGCACTTCGCTATTTGCTGAGATTAACAAGAGCTGAGTAGCATATAGTCTTACTTACATTACATCTATTGAGTTCATTGGTCCCATTAATTATTTGAGACATCATTAGTTTTGCTATTTCATTCTTGTACAAGAGGCAAGTAATTGAAACAATTACCCAATTAATGCCTTTGGTTGCTTGCCTGAATTCCTTTTGTATGCATGTCCAGCTGGCAATAGGAGGACATTAAAAGCACAGAGTACGCCCTTTAGAAAGTAAGATATACTGGAGGAGTCAGGAGACCTGTTCTTCCCGTTGAGGCAAAGCAAAATAACAGAATGTAACACAAGTGAAGATTCTGGATAGGAGTGGCAGCGAAGACACTCCAGAGGTGTATTGACTTTAACAAGGAAGCTGACGCGGTAAGTTAGCCCTTCTTTCCTTTGTCACAGGGTACTGGGTTCCGGCACGGCCTCTGCTCCACTTCATAAATCCTAGCTTTGTCCTGTGCTAGACGCAAACAAATCACCACCTTAATCATGAGTTTCCTTGCCTGTGTCTGTGCGTATGCAGTAGGGACAATAACAGTGATGGTCTCATGAAGGTGCAGGCGAGGTAATATCGTGTATCTTGTATCTTCTGCATGAGGTGTAAGATCCTGGCACTCAGCGGTGCTTACTACTTACTACTGGTAAGGATCAGTATTCTTTGCTCGAACTCTTATTTAACTCTTCCATCCTCAGAATGAGCGACAGTCTTGTCTTGCTTGGGGCTTAAATGGCTGCTGAACCAGGCAGCCTGGGCCAGATTCTGCCAAAGGCCAGAATCAGGGCAAGTTTCTTAACCAAGTTGTTCCTAGATTTCTTGGTCTGCAAAGCAGGGGATCATCACGTTTCCTGCTCACAGTGCTATTCTAAAAATTAAATGAGTTAATATACGCGAAGTGTCTACAACACTAGCCGCCATCACACAGAGTCATGGTTCCGCCACTGACGTTGCAGAGGCCTCAGCCCTGAGACACATGCCAACCCCCCCCCCCCACACACACACACGCACACACAAATAGCCCAAGCAGCTGCAGTCCGCTGCCTGAGGAGGCTAGGAATGCGCTGTGCTCCTGCTGAAATCCTTTCCACCTCAGTTCTTTCCCTGGGAAAGGAGCCAACTTCAGTAACGGAGTTTAAGGGCAAGATAAGACAGGGGGAATGTACAGCCTATGCCAGCCTGCCCTGCAGAGAGGCTGCCGGGGTGTCCCGCCTTTCTTATCAGCGCCTCTCCTCCCTCCTGCCTCTTCCACCCTCCCCCGTGTCTCCTAAGTCCAGTCTCTGGTATCAGTGAATTTCAGCGATGAAACTTGGCTCAAATGTGAACGCTAATCAAGGTGTTTCCTGGTGAACACGACATGACGCCTCCCAGGTGGCCCCCCTTTTTTAAGGAGGAAAAGAGCACTACCTGCTTTATTGCTTCCACCCCTCCACATCTCTCTCTTCTCATCTGTGTCTGTCCTACATCCCGAGAGCCCACGGCAGGGGAGCAGTGGGCCCTCCCTCTGCCTGCTGCTTCTCTGGAGGCGCTGGGATGCTATGAATAGGATGCATAGGACAGAACCGGTGCCAGCTGTCTGTTCCCGTACCAGATGTCGGAGCAAAGCAGGGCTTCTTTCTTGGATTTAGAAAGATGGTACCATCAAACATCTAGTCATTCTCTGACATCTGTCCCATAGGAAGCATTAAAAATTGTTTTTAAAGTACCATGACCTGAACCTGGCCAGGACCTTGTACTTAGTTGCATCCCCAGTCTGTGTGTGTGTGTGTGTGTGTGTGTGTGTGTGTGTGTGTGTGTGTGTGTAGGCAGGATCTTGCTAAGTGACTAAGTTGCTCAGGCTAGGCTCAAACTTGGGACTCTCTTGTCTCTTCTTCTCTGTGCTGGGAATACAGGCAGGCACCATCGTAGTCAGCTGAAACGTTCATACTTGTAGCTAGAACAAAGAAAAGGGGCCACAAAGCACATTAAAAAGCAGCAGGAAAAAAGGGACTTGAACCCCTCAGGAAGTTTGACAAGGTCCTTGAGTGGACTGAGTTTGCCAGTGGCAATTCAGGAATCAGCTATAAAAAGTGGCCAGCATTTCAAATTGGGTTGCTGGATGCTCCCCGTGCTATATTTCTTACTATGGTAATTTTCTATCACAATGTTCCAATTGGTGGTCTTGTAGTCTTGCAGGCTAGTCATTTTGTTTCACGTTATTCTATAACATGCTGTGTCCTTGTCCCCCTCCTCCTCTTCCACCCCATTTAATAGCAGTACAGATTTTGGGGGACAGCTTCCCATGCCTTATGTCTGCAGCCCTGTTATGGTCTGGATCTGGAATATCTCCCAAAAGCATCAGGTATTTGGATGTTGTGGAATGCCTATGGGACCATGTGGTATTATAAGGCGGGCCTGGTCAGAAGGCGTGGATGACAGGTGTGTGGTAGATTAGGGGCATGTATCAGACTCTGGGCATGTGACTTAGAAGGGCCAAATCACTAGAGCTTAACCCAGAAGAGGCAGAACCCTGGCTCTGGACTCAGAAGGGGTGGATCGCTGGGGCTTAACCTGGAAATGCATAAGCTAGTTCTGCTCCCTTTGCTCCTACCCTGCATCCTTGAGTAGCCCCTTTGACTAGGCCTCCACCACGTGCTTCTACTATTACCAGCCAGCCAGTAATGGTCTGGGACCTTCTGAAACTGACTAAAATAAATCTTTCTTCCTCTAAGTTGTGGATGTTGGAGTCACAGCAAGGAAAAAGTAGCAAATACAAGCCGCCACCCTCACACAGGCCAACCTCTCTCCATCTGTCCTTCTAACCTTCCACAGCAGAAGGACATCTAATGCTCTCAACCATTCCCTGAGTGTGTAATACTAATAATATGCTCTGTGCTTTAAAATTTTAAGTGTATGGTGGTCTTCTCACGCTGGATATCCCTCGTCAGACCATGTGGCCCAGGTTTTATTTGGAGTCATTTCCTGGATCACTACCCGCCCCCTAGAGTCTCTAATTCAGATTTCTGATCTCCTTCTCTTCCTCCCTGCCCACTTATCCCGGTTTCTCCTACACTCTACACATGCATCTGTGAGACTCGTTGGTCTCTAAGGAACTCTGAGTGATATTTTAAAGCACCGGTGAACACGGAATGCAGGAGTGACTGTAAACGCCAGAAGGGGGCACAAGTAACAAACCACACATGTGGAGTACAGTTAGGTCTGAAGTTAACATAGAAGAGGAGAACTGCATCCTGTCCAAGTATAGATATGAAGTTCCCGAAAACTTTGTATCTTCCTATTCCCTGACAAGTATTTGTCTTCTGTAGATTCTTTTTATTTTTCTCTCTTTATCCATTAATATTTTTCTGATCTTCAGTTAACTCTGCTTTCTTCCTCGAGAATGCCTGTTCAAGAGGAGACATTGGCCCAGAATCACCTGCAGCCTGGCTGGAGACGCAAGGCCTCAGGCTCGGCCTGGCATCACCTTAAGACGGCGGCACAAAACCTGCCCTGTAACTGGTTCCCTGAGCAAGTAAGTGCTGGGTACATTGAAGTGTGAGAAGTGTATACTAAGCCATTGCCACCTAGGCCCTCTCTGTGTGCTCCTTCGACAGTGAAAAATATTAAAGTGATGTTTTGCTCTAAACTTATGTGAACATGTTCTAATCATCCCACCCCTCACTTCATGCACTGGTTTTTTTTTTTTTTTTTTTTTTTTTTTTTAAGCTGTGTGTAGTTATTTTCAGGGCCATTCAGTGTGAGTGATGTGCTCCATGAGGAATCAGGAGAAAACTTCACTGTACTTCTGGAGAGGGTGAAGATTTCAATCTTCCTCTTATGATAAAAATGGTAATGAGTAAAGAATAGGGCATGAGCAAGATGTAAAAGAGACTCAAGACTGGCCCTGAGGAACTAGGGGGCTTAGCTCAGTGATTAATGCGCTTACTTAGCAAGCACAAGGCACTGGGTTTGATTCCCCAGCACCACATAAACCAGTGAGGTGACACACACCTGTAATCCTACTGCCCTTGGAAGGCTGAGGCAGGAGGACTGAATGAATTCAAGTCCAGCTGGGGCTACATAGTGAGTCAGAACCAGCCTGGACTACAGAATGAGACCCTGACTCAAAAAAAAAAAAAAAAAAAAGATGGCCTGGGAAGGTGGAGGTTGGACCTGGAATAGCCACGTTGACTGCAGCTGTGACTGCAGAGTGAGGACAGTTAATAGGACAGCCTGTGGGACTTTGAGCAGCATCTGTTTTTTAATTATAAAAGATGAATGGTAACTTTTCTAAGTCTCAGTTTCTCTAGTTTATAAAATAAAATATAATATAAAATATAATATGGGGTGGGGACTTAGCTCAGTGGTTAAGAGCACTTATCTAGCAAGGCTTGGGGCTCAGTTTTCCAGTACTACATAAAAATTAGCTGAGCATGGTCGCTTATGCCTGTAATCTCAGCCATTGGGAGGCTGAGGCAGGAGGTTTGCTATGAGTTCAAGGGCAGCCTGACCTACAATGTGGCTGTAGGACCAGCCTGGACTATGGAGTGAGACCCTGTCTCTAAATAAATAGATGAGATGAAACATATAAATGAGGCCTAGTGGTCCAGGCCTGCAATCCTAGCACTTTGGGAGGTGGAGACATGAGGATTGCCAAATTCAAGTCCAGTCTGGGCAACATAGCAGTTTAACAAAGCCCTGTCTCAAAATCCAAAATAAAAATGAGCTAGTGACATAGCTCAGTGTGAAAGTCCTGCGCTAAATCCCCAGGACAACAAGAGAAACATAAATCATAACAGGTTTAGATTAGGGCTGGCCCGTTGGAAGGACTTGGGAGGCCATAGAGGTCGCTGTAACTACTGTTGCAGGGGATGAGAGACTAAACGCAGAAAAGCCAGCGGGGAAGTGCTTCCAGCAGTGACCATAAGGACAGCACCCTCCAGTGGCACCTGGATGCCTTACAAGAGCTCCGTGAGGTCGGTACCCTCATCCCCATTTACCAGATGGAAACCAAGGGACAGAGCAGATCAGTTACTCACTCTGCTTTCGATTGCCTCAGAATTCAAGTGCTCAGTGTGATGTCACATCTGGATCGCCCTGCAAAGCATGAACGGGCAGCCCTGGTAAATATAAAATGTCCAGCGCCACTCTGAGCGGAGGAGCAGGGGCCAGGGAAGGTGGCATGGTCATCGGTTCATCTTGTGTTGGGCTGAATGTCTTTGAACTGTTTAAGTTTAGTCAAAATCTCGAGTTAACTTGGAGCTGTAAAAAGAGAAAACTATTTTGAAAAAAATAGGATTGCTTTTGCTCGTTAAACAGAGAACGCTCAGGACTGGTCGTCGTCCGCCAGCAGTGTGTGCAGTGATTAGTTCTGTACACAGGTGAGCTCTTCTCTCGAGTAGGTTGTGTTTAAAGAGCACTAGTGCCTTTTTCACACCCCATTTCACCCCTACTGGTCTCACCCTCCTGCACAGATGGCCTGCTTTCCTCTTCCTGTGCTTAATTTTCACGGAAGGCCAGTGACTGTCAGCTGCAGGTGGGGACTGAGTGGAGCAAAGTCAAACAGGGAGCGGGTCGGGCAGTGCCAACACTGCTGTAGAACTGCAGGCGGGCGATTCCTGAAGCTGTGATGTCATGCAGAAAACTTGAAAGATATTTTTGAAACATAGGAAGATGCAAGTAATAGTAACTGAAAATAAAATAGGGAGCAAGTGTACCAGTCTGGCTCTTGAGTGGCAGCACTAAAAAAGTGCACATAAACATGATAGATAGATAGATAGATAGATAGATAGATAGATAGATAGATATACATAGATGTATATCAAATATTTTAAGGGCCAGAAATTTTAAATATATAATTGGCTGGGAGCAATGGTACACATCTGAGATCCCAGGTAGGCTGAGGTAAGAAGTTTGCAAGTTCCAGTCCCACCTGGGCAATTTCGTGAGATCGTATCTCAAAACAGAACACATTGAAAGGGCTGGGGATGTAGCCCAGTGGTACGGCACCCCTGGGGTTTATCTCCAGCAACACACAAGAAGCTATTTCTATGTATTAATAACTATCACATATAAATAATTTCATGTAATTAAGAGCTATTTATGGGTGAAAGGATTTAGAGTGGCTCATTTTTTAGGAACTGTTAATTATTTAGCAGTGGTAAGTAGAATTTCTCTCTGGTTAAGTAGAAAAGGAAAGCCAACTTAGAGGGACGAAGGGGTGGTGATGGCCAGGGAGAAACCGTCACAAGAGCCTTGCTCCTCTCCAGCATTTTCCAGTCGTGATTACTACAGGGACTCAGCCAGCTGCATCCTGCAGCTGTGTTTCCAGCTGTTCCATGGATGTTTGGAGGATGTCAATATCAAGGGATCCAGTGACCTCCTAGTGCAGCACACAGGTTCGCCAGTGACTACGGCCACGATGGTGAATACAGTGGCATGTGACTATGCTAAAGCTTTAAGAACTGGCTTTCTGGGAAACTTCTGGAAAGTTAAGTTTCTAACTTTCAGGCTTCAGAAAGGTCAATGAAGCCAATGTAATAAAGCCAGAACCTCCCCCCGCAAAAAAAAAAAAAAACTCTACTTGCTAAATTTTGTGAGTCTATTTTTTCTGTAAGCAGCTTACTATTACTTCTAAAAAACATTGACGATAATATTTTTATTGCTTAGAATATATTAAAATTGAGAGAATAAAGCATAAAGAATGGTTTCAAGCAAGAAAAGAATAATCGATCATTATTTTTACTTTAAGGGATTAAAGTATTTAGGCTTATGAGAATTAAACTACATTATAGAAATTTGAGGGAAATTATCCCTCTAAAATTCTACTATTCTGGCTGTTACCAGTTTTGTGTTTTTACTTCTACTTTTTTCTTGTATTTTTTTTACCAAGAAGAATCATCTTTAAAGTTTAAATGGTAATGTTGTAATCTGATTCTTTCTTGATTTTCTCATTAGCCTCACATTTAATAGGAAACAAAAGAGTACTTATTAGAAGCCCAGGATGTGGAGTTAGCTAGGAGCTTCTTGAAGGAGTTATGGTCATAGTAAGCAAGAAAGAGGAAGTTCAGCCCATATAGATAAATAGAAAAAGGGAGGGGGCATTGTTATGGTGTGGTGGTTAAAAGAATTACGTCAACGTGATGGTCTACTAAACGACCAGGTAATCCATAGAGCAGAGCTTCTTTCTCTGTCCATCTCCCTCTCTTTCTGTATGTGTGTATGCATGCACATGTATCCGCGTGTGTGTGTGTGTGTGTGTGTGTGTGTGTGTGTGTGTGTGTGTGTGTGTGTGTGTGCATGCACGCTTTACGTATGGGCCAGCAAATAAAGGAAGAACACTGTCTTAGCTACTTTTTTGTTGCTGTGACTCAATACCCGACACCCACAAACTCAGGAAAGGAAAGCTTTATTTAGCTCACAGTCTCGAAGGTCACAGTCCATTCAGGGGTGGCCGGCAACAATCGAAGTACATGGCAGAGAGAGAGGTGGAGGCAGCTTCCCCAGACAAACAGGAAGACAAGCTGAGGCTAGTTGAGACTAGCCCCTGTCCTCCAGGAAGGCAGGTGCAGCTTATGTATCCTTTCAGGTCTCCGCCCAGTAACCAGTCCCTCCTGCATCCAGGTGTGGCCACTACACACCGTTAATCCTAACTTAACTGTAATCCACCCCTCCAGACCAGACCCCAATCCACCAACATCACATGGTTCCATTAAAATACATGAGACTTTTGGGGGACACTCCAGAT
>PVKB01008368.1:0-17603 GCA_004027205.1 Ctenodactylus gundi | reverse complement strand
ACTCAATATATTTTAACTACTCAACAAAGAAATGAAGGTCAGATGGGCTTTATAGATCCCAAATCATGAGGCAAATGATAATTACACAGTGGTAAACTGTGTTAGTGAACCGTCCTCGAGGATGAGTTCAAACAAAAGACTGATGGACTTCAGATTGCCTGACCGAGTGCTCAGGAGATTTGAAGTCGCCAGAGGAAAGAAGCTGATTGGTCCAATACTGAGTCAGTTTAAATGTGAAAGTGGTAGTGCGATGATTCCATGTAGGTTCCATGTGTGTACCCCTGGCTCTCTACGCTTCTTCTCTGTCCACCCTGGACCACAGAGCTGTCCAATCACTTGGGCCTTTTTAATACAAAATGCCCTGGATACCATTGTATGATACGTCTTAGCTCAGCTTTGATCAAGAACTCCTGATGGGACCTGGAGTTTCGTCACCATTCCACTCCAACACACAGAGTCCAGACACCTTTGGTGACACCTGACAGCACTGGGTCAGAGTCCACCTACACACACATGCCCACAAACTTGGTAACAACAGTGTCATCTCACCTGTCTCCTTCCCCGCGTGCCTGTGACTCACCTCACAAGCAAATGATGCAGGCAAAAGGCCTTTGCCCCAGGGCTCTCGCCCGGCTCTTTACGAGGTTCAACTGAGGACACCTCACAGCTCTTCTACCTTGGACCTCCCCCCACCCCTTCCGCTCCCTAGTTCGCTGGGGGTGCTTTTAGCACAGGCACGAAAGTCATACGCAGTGAGCTCAGAAAGATACAAGTAAGACCCAAAGAAATCAGGACAAGAGGAAGAAAATGTTATGATAAGATAATGGTGAGGATAAACAGTTGTAGCAATTAAGCCTCGCAGTTGGACAATGCATATATCTTTGTGACTGGGTTGGAAAAGAAGGGAAGCAAAGTCATGAAGGCAACACGTCTGAGGCCCTAAAGACTGCTCAGGAGTTTGTGTTTGAGTCAGTGAGTGGCTCTAATAGTTGTGAAGAGAAATGGGATGTTCTCAAATCAACAGCCCTGCAGAAAGCCTCTGCCAACAGCATGTAGGACAAATCGAAGACAGCTAGGTGTCAGTTATTTGAGTCCATGTGTGGCCTGTACGAAGGCCTTAGTTCTTAGGAGAAGCATGAATACATGTAAAACAAATCAAATGGGGAATTAACTTGCTAAACATTCTTGAGAACCTACTGTGTTCACAATATAGTGCTGAATATCAGATGGGTACCAAGATCAATGTGCATCAACGTTCCTGAGCTGTGCTCCACAGTGCATCAGGAAAAAAAAAAAAAAAAAAAAACATGGAGACATGAAGAATACTAGAAAAGTGGCTTGAGGACAAAATGCTAATCACCCATCAACTAGCTAGAAAACAGATATGAGGATCCAGAGGTGTTGCTTTCAAGTACAACACAGCTGATGTAAGGAGTAAGTGAATTTGGCAATAGAACAGATCACGTGGTATGGATAATAAGGAAGTGTCAGGCATCACCCCAAAGTTCTGGGCCTGAGATACAAGTAGAATTGTATTTAGAATCAACCAGATTTAAGAACCAGATATTCAGAAGACTTAGGCAAACTGACTAAAATATTATCATGTCACATTAATCATCTGTGGATGGTAGCTGGCCAGCTAAGTGAGGATATCTTTAAAGTATCTTCTGTATTAAAGTAAGAATATATGGAGGAGGAGCTGGAGGAATGGCCCAGTGGTTAAAGTGCTTTCTAAGTCAAGCAGTAAGTACCTGAGTTCGATTCCCCAGCACCACATAAGCCAGGTGTGGTGGTGCATGCCTATAATCCCAGCACTTGGGAGCCTGAGGCAGAAGGATTGCTGTGAGTTCAAGGCCAGCCTTGGCTCCATCCTGAGTTCAGGACCAGCCTGGGCTACAGAGCGAGACCCTGTCTCAAAAAAAAAAAAAACCTGTAGAATAAGAATATATGGAGGAGACAATCAGCAGTAGAAAGATACATTTGTAGTTGTATGACATGGCAAATTAACGTGTGAAAAATGTACGTTTTCTTTGGAGCTTCTGAACTAATTGTGATTGATACCACTACCTCACGTATTAAAGAAGTAAAAGATTGACAGCACAGATGACCTAAATTTTCAATGCTTTATTCTAAGTACCATCCACATCATCAGACACCTGGAACCACCTACAGTGGTTCTTCACCACCTCAGACTAGGAAATAGTGAATGAACTATCTTGCCACTCTTGGCATTATGGTGAAAGCTCCCAATATAAAAGCTCATTTATTTGCATGTTTCTGCTCAGTTGACTTCAACAAGATTTTCCATTTAAAATTCCAGATTTTACCTCACACTATAACTAGTTCTTTGTGGTCTTACATGAGGCTCTTCTCATTTCATTAATTAGCTTTGATCTTTGATGCTCACTGTTTCTTTTTATCTAAATGCACACATGTGGGGAAGACAGACTACAGGACCAGTAGTAAGGAATACACAGGAATGGCTGTGTTCTCCATTGTTGCCTTAGGTATAAGATAGAAAAAAGAATTTAGAAACATTGTATTGTATAGGATCTAGAGTGCGGAAATTGTGCTAGTGTTGGCTTGGAAAGCTGAGACTTGGGAGGGTAAAGGAAGCCAAGGACAGAAACTACATCACTGACTTCAGTATCTAGGTTCTGGGTTCTACATTGCAAACAGGTGTTTGCCTGAGGAGGGATATTACTGTCTAACCCTATTACTGAGGTGAAACTTGGGAGGTTTTTATTCTACCAAAAGGTAGGCTGTCGTTTATCAGTGTGGCCATTCTTCTCTAAACTGAACTGTAGTCCCTGGAGGAAAATAAATTCAATTGCACACAGTGCAGCCCAAGTAAATATGATGATGGAGTATCATTTTTCCTTGGAAAGGGTCAGGAAGAAGAGAGGCAGGGATCCATGTCAACAGAACAATGTGACAAGAAGTCAGAACTGCAGCCTTAGACCTTGTTTGGTTTTGTTTGTTTTATTGTCTCTGAAATGTATATGATTGCATTCTCTTGCTTGTTATGATATAACAAAATGTACTTTTGTCTCTGTGTGATAATTTTGATTAGCACATAGAATCATGTTATACCTCAGGTTACATTTAATTGGGTGTTGAGTATGACCAGAAAACTGTAAGTTTAACCTGTCAGTATGGAATCATGATCTGTAGATCTTATCCTACTGTGAAAGGAGACCAAGGGTAATGCCAAAATGGATTCATGGATCTCTCTCTCTCTCTCTCTCTCTCTCTCTCTCTCTCTCTCTCTCTCTCTCTCTCCTCATCCCCCCTCTCTCTTTTTACCCCTCAGTGCTCTTCCTGGTTCACTAAAATATAAAGACTAAGGTGGATCAAGGGTATAACATAAAAACTTTGGGGAAATTCCACAAATTATTCATCCTAAGTAATAAAACCAATCTCTCTTTACTTTTCAGGCAGCCACTCTCAAAGTATCACTTTCCAGAAAAAGTATATATGAAGAAGTACACTAGAAAAGCACGATATTAAGGATATTGTTCTAATATTGTAAGAGAAAAACCTTTGGATCAGGCAATTAGCAAACACCAATTGGCATTAGTTTTCCACTGCTTTTCTCTCTTCCGGAAATGTCACTTTCAATTCTCAAGCTTCCAAGGGTACAAACTAACTGTGAAAAGAGTTTTGGGGCCAGAGGTTGCCTAAGCATCGCAGGAAAGGCTTCAGATACCACAGATTAGGAAGCCACTAAGAGAAATACCTTTGCAAAGCTGGTAGAAGTGTTGAGCCTTTTACCTCTCTCACTTGAGCCAGGCTACCTGGATCTGTTTCTTAGTTTTTCTGGGAGCAGTAAGAATCCCAGGATGGCCACTCTTGTGTGAATTCCCAAAGAGATGTAAAAGAAACATCTGCCCCTGTGCTGAGAGGGAATGGTCAGTCCAAAGAACAGCTTGGTGAGTGAAGGGGTGTATTAGGACTCACCGAGCAGTGGGCGACTTGCGGGCTGCAGCCCCGCCGAAGTTGCCAACCCCTGTGCTAGGCTACTGCTTTTATGGGGCATCCATGAAAACAGCAAAAGCAGGATGAGAAGAGAGAAGGGTTCTTGGGAAAAGATGGATTTAATTCACTCCCAATCCATCTTTACCAGGAAGCCCTGCAAGGCTCGGTAAGCACTGTCTAGCCATGGCTGTGGAGGACCTTGTGCTGCAGTCCAGCACACAGCCCCGCATCTGGAGGAGACCCACTCGCCAGCTCCATAAGGGGCCACTACAACGGGGTCCCCACGTCCCAGGCCATGGACTGGCACTGGTCCACCGCATGCAAGGACCAGGCTAATGGGACAGATGAGCCGTGGGTAGGAGATGAGATGCGGGCCGAGCTCTGCCACCAGTGAGCACCCCTCCCATTAGGTTCCAACGCCCCTGCTGATCTGACAGAGCAGGGCTCCACTCCCTGCCCAGCTCCAGCTGCTGGTAGCCTTTCCCAGTTGTCCTCCAACAACCTGCTGCACAGCCAGTGCCCTCCTCCATTGTCTATGCGAGAATGGTCTTCACCTTAATCTGTCCCTGGTGTCACACAGGCTAGGGACTACTGCACTGCAGGATGGAGTTATTTTGCCTAGAGTTCGTAGGACAATTCTCAAAATATTCCATCAAAAAAGTAGATCTGGTCACCTGAGAGCTTCAAATTGGACTAAGCAAAGCTAAGAATGTGAATTTTATTTTGTTTCCTCAACATTATTCTTTTTACTGGGATGGGTTGTGCTACATGATAGTCACATTCAGTGTGAGTAATTGGTGTGTATACGTATTGCATTGCGATCATTTTCACTTCCCTTCCCACATTCCACCCCCTCACTCTCCTCTCCATCTTCTAGCACCCTTCCCAATGTCTCTTTTAGGGCTCCTGTTCCGTGCCATCATTCTTTTACTATGTTACTGTTTTACTTATTTATACTTTCGGTTTCTCTGGTTAGAGAAAACATGATGTTTAACCTTTCCTGTCTGATTCATTTTGCTAAACATAACGGTGTATCAATTTTCCTACAAATGTCTCCATTTGCGCAGAACTACCTTTCTGTGTGACAGAGTAGGCCTCCATTGTGTATATTTACCACATTTTCTTTATACATTAATCTGTTGGTGGATGTATTGGCTACTTTAAAGATGATTTTTTGACAATACCTTGTTTTCTGGCACCTTCTATTTTTGTGGTAACATTGTGTGGGATTTTTTAAAGTTTGTTCAGCCATATAAGTTGATGTCCAATCTGCCTTCTGTCATCTTGATTATTTTGGCTATTATCAATCACTTCTGGTTCCATATAAATTTTACAATAGTTTTTTTATAGTTCTGTGAACAACACTGTTGGCAGTGTGATTGGAATTGCATTGAATTTGTGTATCGGGTCTGGTAATATGGTCATTTTGCCAGTGTTGGTTCTGTCTATCCAGGAAGAGGTGATATCTTTTCATTTTCTGATGTCCTCTTCTATCTCTTTTGTCCCCACTATTTTTATTAATATACAAATGTAATACATAGTATTTACAATGAATTTGGGTGTTTCGTACATCTATGTATCTCATCGACTTCACAATCTCCATGTATTTGTGTATTTTCTTCTGTTTCTGCTGCTGTTAGTTTCAGTTGTATTACACTCTGGTCTGAGACGATGCAGGGAATTCTTTTTTTCCCTCCACTATTTTTATTAATATACAAATGTAATAATGGTATGTACAGTGAATTTTGCTGTTTTGTACATCTGTGTACCATATCGACTTTACAGTCCCTTCCCATTTTCTACCCTCCCACCCCCTCCCTATCCCTTTCCCCGGCTCTGGCTATCACTTCATATGGTTCCAAAGAATGTCTGTGTTCTGGGTTTTCCAAATCAGAGAAACCATATAGTGTTTAACGTATTAATCTTCCGCACCTAAGTCATTTCACTTAAGTCGCCACTCTACCTCAGCTTCCTATTCCTCTAATGGGTTCGCAGTAGTCAAATCTTGATACCTCCTCTCTGAATCCAACCAATCCCTTCATTGGGATATTCACCAAAAGTTTTTTTTTCCATATTTTCCTACATCTTTGTTGTTACTGTTAAACCTGTCCTTACCCACCAGTTCACACTAGAAAATAATTATAAGCATGTTGTTCAAAAGGATAGCTAATTTGGGAAAGAAGAAAAAATAATAAATAAATAAAATTCAATTGCCTTAGCTGAATACTGGAAGGTGCATATTTGTACATTCACAAGGTTATGTTTACATCAACCAGTTTCCTTAGGATAAACTTTCATTAGTGACCTAATAAGTGAATTGCTACAACAAAACAAAGTTAAAACTATATCACATTGCTACATTAAATGAACTTAAATCTACACCACATAAATATACTTAAAGCGACAGACATGTAGGCAAATCTAGTTATTTCTTAATTTCCTAACTTTCATATCTTATTTACTCATATTTCACTGACTACTAACCTACTTTTTTCTCAGCTTATCTGCAAAATGTGCTTCCTCGGGCAAAGTAGCATTTCAAGATAAGAGGTTAAATACTGAACTTCTAGCTTCTCGTAATAAAGACTTGGTTAACAACACATCGTGTCTAAATGAAGATACTTGGATTTTTCAATCAGGATGAACTGCACAAAATACAGATTCATAAAACATAATTGCAAGTATTTTATCAGAAGGACTCAAAGACATACCCTCCATGTCCTTTGAGCATGTTATCAGCAGTTATGGTAAGGAAGCTTCAGATTCTTTTGAGCAAAAAGAATAGGAAAAAAAAACATTGAAAAAATTTGAAGTAGAATTCAAAGATCCACAAAAGTCCCCCACTGTCCCCTTTGTAAAAAATATTTTGAATGAAATGTTTCAGAGTGATTTAATTCATCAATTAAATGTTCTTTTTCTACAACCAGCTAATTTACATGACATCTTTAGTGCTATTGATAAGTCACTTGCTCAAATATCTATTTGAGCTATGGATGAAACAATGCATCCTTTCATGTCTGAAGCAGATGTGACCATTGTTCCAGAAGGTATTATTCAAAGCATATTTCAAAAACTTTACTTTGCCGTACTAAGAGATAGAAATGCATGTGAAAATAGATGTGAAACTAACAACATTCTAGCAAGTTTCTCTTCTCCTGAATACACCAGAGGAGGAAAGTCCTCTGCTCTTTCTACCATACTGGGCAGAAATCCATGTACCCTAAAGCCCAGAATGAATATTAATAAACCAACCGAAGAAAATGTAGTTGACAATATTTTACAGTCGGTATTGGCAAAGTTAGAACATTTGCCATATTAAAAGTAGAATATCTCATTAATTCTCATGTCAATTTCACAACTCAAATGACTTTACAGCAGGATGTGACTGCTTTAAGCCATTCATGGCTATCAACCAAAGATTCTCCAGGTACAGTTGATCAAACTTATAAAATAAGAGATCCTAAATAAAGAGAATTATATCTCCTTATGAATTCTTGTGTCTTTTTTGAGAAAATAATTTCTGAGCTTTTATGTGGAATCTTTTATGGATTCACACATGATGTTTTGGCTGCTGAAAACCCGCATAACCATCATGACTGACACTGTAACAACATTAGTAAAATCGATTGTGTCAAAGGTCATGAAAGCACAAATTTTGCTATCAGATGCCTTGGATGAAAATCTGTATCTTTCAGCAACATATAAATAAAGTGTTCAAAAAAACTGTCAACCTAATTTATGAAAAAAATTAGATGACTCTAAATCTCTGGTTCACATGTACAGGACCATACAAAGCAGTATTATCAGCTTGGGAATAAAAAGATTGAATTTAATATTAGGAGAAATTTCTGAGTACCAAGTGGAAGCATTAAATAGGATAGAATTGTCCACCTTTTCTTACACCTCCCTATGAGAGGAGAACATCATCAGAAGCGTGTTCAATACCTTCAGCCATGACAGCCAGACTTTCTCACCATGCACAACTGTTTTCCATAATTCCCTTTTAGAAGATATGACCAACTGGCTTCTAGTTTGTCTATCCTCTTCTTCTGAGACTGAAAGTAAACTAAAAGGGAAAGATGTGCCCCCAGATGATGAGGTAGAGGATACAGCTTTAAAACTGACTGAGGAAATCATGACAGAAATTTCTGAACTTGAGATTAGACCTTCCTCTGGAGAAAAAAACTATGGAAAGTGTGGAGCTGGGGACAACCGAGAATTTGGTTGACTCTATATGTAACAACATTGTAAACATTTAAATTCCAAGCTAAATCACCAAAAGATATGTGTCAGATGGGGAACTCACTGCTTAGGAGGATAGTGGGCTTTATTAAGAAGGGGATTGTCAATTATTACCTCCAGCCTTTTTTTGGGTGATAATCATCTCTCATGACTTATCTGCAAATGATCATGCTACCAAACTCTCAATTCGTGATAAAGAGCAAACTTATCATGGGTGTCTGTATATTCAGCTTCATTTTTGGAAGATATTATAAACGACCTTGTTCTCAAGTTTCACACTTTCCTGAATACTACTGAAGGTCGTAAGGACAAATAAAATACAGAAGATAAACTCATGGACATGGCTATAAATTTTGCAAAGGTCTTGTTTGGGGAATTTATGACAAGTGAAGTTAAAATTCTAGCAAATGCTGAAGAAGCATTTTCTTTTCCACCAGTAGATAAAGAGACAGTTGATAAAGTATCTGATTGTGTGTGTGAACACGCTATAGAAATATTTGTATCCAACAATGCTCAGAAAGATGATAGATATGAGATTGATACCATTATGGAAATGATTGCTACTTTGGCCAAGAACACAAGCTCAACTTTTCAGATTCTGCCACGTCAGGGTAGAACCTGGTCTTCCACCATCTTTTTATCTCCAGATGTGGGTAACATCATCCAAAGAGTTCCACACTTATCCCTCAAAACTTTTGCAAGAATAAATAGAAGCTTAAGAGAGAACCCAGTTTCTTTACCAAAACAGCCATCTACCTCAGGGCTGAAAAACAAAGGAGATACTCCAGAGGTACAGAGAGAACCACTTAATGAAAAACAGAATTTTCTAAAGGAAAAGACACCAATGAAAAAAGACAGCATTCACAAACCAAAAGGCAGGGCTGTAACTAGCATTCTGGAAAGGAAAGAGTCAGCTGGAGGTGTACCCCCCCCCCAATAAAGAAAAAGAAAAGTAGAATTTCAGAAAGAAAAGGTAATGAGAAGGTTTCAAAAATCAGTTCTCAAAGATCTAGCATGAAAAATAAACATGTTAAGGTCCCAGTACTACAAAGAATGAAATTAAGAAGAAAGACAGTTTATCTAGAAAAGGTGAGAAAGGACAAGATAATAAGGTATCCCAACATTTTCCACTGACTATTGGCATGATGGTATGAAAAATAATACTGCATCCGAACTATGTATTACAATAAATGATAAAAAGAGTGCTGGAAATAAGAAGAGGTCATCTGATCAAGATTTAACTGCAGAAGAGCTTCCAATTAAAATAATTCCTCATCATGGAAAACAACCAATTTGTACTGATCCAAGCATTGTCACAGAACACTTAGTAGTTTCTATAAGAGCACAGTCTCTTAAACAACCGCCATCAGTGTTTAGCTAGGACTGGACACAGCGTAGAAGCCCCGAGAAGAATATCAAGAAGTGGGCAGTTCCTCTGTAGGCTCATCAACTACGGAAAAGAGGAAGAAGGAAAAGCACGCCTCACTGGACACAGCCGGATGACTAAGTGTGAAGCCATTAGAGGCAAGTGCCAAAGGCAGTGGCGAAGAGAAACGAATGACTGGAGACTTGGTTGTCCTTCCTTCTTTGGATAAGTCTATGGAATCTGCTTGTAAAATAAGGCCAGGTTCTCTGCCCAGCCCAGTAGAACTGACTTTTCTTAATTCATCCAGCTCAGTCCTCTAGGACTTACTTCACCACTTCCATGGCTCTGGCTAAACATGTCAAGCTACTTTTCATGTGCCATTCAGCCTGCCCTATCATTTCTGGAGCATTGAAAATATAAATACCCTTGGCAGCAAACCAGAATTGGAGCCTTCATTTGGCAACTAATAAAAAGTACAATGTTTTACACTTCTCACGGGGGGGGGTGGGGTGGGGGGGTGGGTGTGTGTGTGTGTGTGTGTGTGTGTGTGTGTGTGTTTTCAGTACTGGAGATTGAACCCCAGGCCTTTGCTCTGAGCTACATCCCTAACCCTTTTTGTATTTTTCTTATTGAGACAGAGTCTTGCTAAGTCACTTAATTCCCCAGGATGAGCCCAAATTTCATATCCTCTTGCCTCAGTCTCCCAGAGTGCTTGGATTACAGGCAAGCGCCACCACTGTTCTTTGTGATGGATATACTTTATAATGGTTACTTAGGGCTACACAAGAGCCAGTCAAAACAGCAGCTAAACCAGCCTGTACTAAACGTGTACACCCACAGACTTAAGGCTCCACAGCAGTTCTGCTTTTATTTAACAGTATTCGTCAACAAACACTACACTGACAGACATTTATAGCAACTTTATTCATAATTGTGAAAGCATCCAAGTCTGTTCACAGTGAACATTAAAATTTTAAAGTAAATGAAATGAAAAACCATAGACCAGAAATTCCTTAGATTTCACTTTTTCTGAATCAATTTCATTACAGAAGGCTTTCCCCAGAGATGGACTTATGCTGATCCAGTTCTATGTTCTCATTTTGAGCAAAGCTCCTAGGTATCAACAAGCCTCTTGCACTGATAGTGTGCTTTCACACTAGCAATGGAGTCTATAGCTTAAAAATTAAGCAGAGTTTAGGCTTGGAATGAAGCCCAATGACAGAGCACCTGCCTAGTGTGCACAAAGCCTTCACTTTCATACCCAGCACTGCAAACAAAGCTCAAAGAAAACTAAAGTATTATAAAACAGCCTGCCTTGAGCATAAGCCTAGAAATATGGTTTTCTTAACATCATTTCCCAACCCACTGAACTGAGTCTCAGAGCTGGTGAGTGCATTGATGGGTACTTTTTTCGGTCCCAAACATAAAGATTGTTATGGCTGTGACACCAGTGGAATCTCCTTAACCCTTAGTTTCTTGGACCAGGTGAAGGTTCTTTCCAGTTCTAACAGGTCCTTTTCTTTCTGGGTGCTCAAACTTGCATCAGCGTTTGCTAGGTGGTCTTCATTCATAGGTAAGTAATTTCTTGGGTACATGTCTGTAACTGTAGTATGATCATTACCTGAAGTAAATGCTTAATCACTACTCAGATGTCACAGTTCTTATTCTTGATTACCACTTTTCTTCACTTATATCCTTTATCAGTATTTGTACTCACTCTTGATAGTGTAGAAAGCAATAGAAATGACCATTTTATTCAACGCAGACACTATTCATAGGAGAAAAAAGCTGTCTTAATGAAAGTAAGCAGGCATAGGCAGCTCTGCTAGGACAGATGCTTGGCAGATCTGGGTATCTGGATAGCCAAACCCCTGCCATCCTCAGCATGGGGAAACGGGGTGCCAAGAGAACAGTAGGTGAGTTTAGGGAAGCCAGACAACTTGGAGGCTACTCCTGAGTCTGAAATCCATTAGCAGGCTTTCATTTGCTGAGGGATGTGGGGTTGTAGTGTTTTGTTTCTCTTTTTTCTGGGGAGGGGAGTTAATGGGGATTAAACTCAAGGCCTTCACACTGAGCTATATAATCAGACCATTTTTAATTTTTAATTTTGAGACAGAATCTTATCAAGTTATTAAATCGTCCTTGCTGAGCTTGAACTTGTGATCCTCCCCCAAGTGCTGGGATTACAGGCCAACCCCACCCCACCTAGTTCATTTGCTGTTGTGAGGTATCAAAATCTCCCAACACACTAGACACATATGTTTTACAGGCTTATATGGTGACCAATTCAAAAGCCACATAGAACAAGTTTTTAAATCTTTTGAACTGCTGTTCCCCTACATCAGCACAGATAATCAAGACTGATTCTTGCCAGTTCTTCCAGAAGTCCCCCCTTTTGTTTTGTTTTGCATAAGATATTCCCTTAGAGTGGCATTTATCTAAAAATCTGGTCTGCGGTGTTACAAAGAGATGTTGAGATCTAAGATTGAAAACTCGGATTAAAGTACAGGGTCTCTGGCATCAGCAAAGGCTACAGGAAGAGAAAGGATCATTTACTTATTTGTTGTCTTTCCCTTGAGCTGCCTTTACCACTGCAAAATGAAAGTGACATTTCACCAGGGATCTGAGGAGAGAGGAAGCTTTATACTTCTGTGGCACTTACATTGCTTTTGGGAAATACGCTTGAAGGAGAGCAGAATAGCATGGGACTGCAGAGTTTGGCTTTCATTCATCACTTGAAAAAAATCCAAGTCAGACAACACCTTTCCTGTCTCAATATCTGTATTTTCATTGCTTCCTATCATATATAAAACTGTTATAAAACTTTCAAAATAAATGATGAAAACAGAATTAATTGAAGTTTGTGTGCACTTTGCATTTTCTTACAAGCAGAAAACTTTGAAGGGGAGAAAGAACTTCAAACACTGGAATGATGTTTGAAAGCAATGTGATATGTTAGGTTCTCTCTCTCTCTCTCTCTCTCTCTCTCTCTCTCTCTCTATATATATATATATATATATATATATGGGTTTATATGTGTATATATATATATGGATTTATATATGAACAAATATTGCTTAAGGTATTCATTTACTTTTTAAAATATTTCACTACTATGTAAAAAAATAGAATTTAAAGATGATTTACTAGGATAAAACTAGAAACCATCTGGAAACTGACTTATCAAAATTGAACCATAGGAGGGAGGGCTACAGCCATTATTCTTAATATGCATTGTCTCTTCAGTTCCAGACAGTGAGCAGGAATTTGTTCCCCATTTTATAAGCCTGACACCACTAAAGTAGAATTACTAAAGGATGTATGTAACACAAAAGATCTTATCATTAGGCTGGTAGCTCATGATATTGACCAGAGAGAGTCAGGATATGAGGTAGAGGAGACCAACATTTCAGATGAAGATGAAGTTATTTTACAGGAGTTCGTCACAGAAGGTTTTCCAGAGGGCCAACTTGATGACTCAATTAGAGAAGACAGAATGCCTACTGAAAACACATTGGCTTTTCTCAAGCCACCAGTAGTCAGGAGCCACCTGAAAAAAACTTTTGTCCTTTAGCAAATGTTGTCATTTTCAATCTACAACTTAGAAAGCATTGAAAAAATTCCAGCAAATCATTTAGGATTCAAACAAATAATAAAAAGTACTGCTGCCGAGGTTCATCCAGCCACTTCAAAATACTCACCCTGCACACACTCTTCCACTGAGAAGACAAGGATGATACCTAATGTAAGAAATGAACTACCAGTGATGGGATTTCTGGGAAGAAGGTAAAGTTTCACAAACATAGCCAAAGCAATATACCTTGAGTAGGAAGAAAAGGGTAGTAAACTAGATTCAGTGAGTCTTTCCTACCTTGGATATTTGTTTTCATAAACGCAAAGTGATTAATAAATAAACCCCGGAGCCTCAAGGGAGAAAAAAACAAGCAGATTATGAGAAGAGTCCTAAGTTAGTAGCACAAGAAACACAAAAGAGAAACCAGTTAGGGAAAATGCAAGCTAATTATTTTTAACGATAGATTTTATCTTTTCTTGAATGCTGGCTGGTAAAAACTGTAAGTCTGGCATACAGAAACCCCATACCAGTGGGCTAGGATAGAAGATGGGTTGTTGGATATAAAAATAATGCAAATTCAGCTTATCTGTGTCAGAATTATGGCTCTGGCACTTAGTTGCTATGTGACATTTGGACAAATTAAATAATCAACTTTTTTTCTTAAAAACTACTTTGGCAACTTGTTGAAATATAGAAAGTTAGTTAAACTATGCTGAATATTCTTCCAACAGTCTGCCTGCGAACCCCACAATCAGTGGGACACACAGCTCCTGTCCCTGGTTTCTTGTCCCTCCAGTGATAGTCTGGGCCTCACTGATTTCTTGGATTGGCCCTACCCAAAAAGTAGCATCATACCAAGTATTTGCATTTCTTTGATACATGATTTAGGATTTCTTGGTGAGACAGTTTTCTGAATTATCCATGTGCAAGGGCACCCAGATTAACCTAAAGGCTGTAGTGAGCCAGGGGAAACAAAACACAGAGAGAGAACTCTGGTCACTGTGCCATGTTTCCTGGGAAGCCATTTGAGATTTTATAATAAAACAGTGTGCCTAGTCAGAGACGCTGGCTTTATGGATAAAAAAGGAAATTTTCAGTATATTTTACTTGATTGATTACAAATCTTGCTTTGTGTAAAACTCAGCTGGTCCTTTTTCAGAAGGAAGAAATGAAGTCACCTACAGAACCACTACACTTCTTCATACACAGAATGATGACTTTATTTTCATACAGTGAAAAAAGTTTGTCTTCATATTGTAGGTAAGATTTGTTAAAAACAGCATGAGTTGGCTAAGAAAATAAAAACATGGAAAAAACCTATGCTTATGGGAAAAATGGGGCCCTTGAGTCAACCTGTAAGGAAACTGGTGTTGAGTCCTCAGTCTTCCCCTGCTTCCTCCCCTAGTTCCCAGCTGTGGTTACTTCCCAGGCCTTCCCTTCCTGTCTTTCCTCCAATTCCTCTTTATGGACTCTACTTCCTTATCCTGGACTTGCTTTTTAGTACAATGATCTAATTAGTGCAGTTAGATTAGGTATATGATGTGTTGAAAACTAGGTCAACAATAGTCCCCACACCAATGGCTTGTCCAGAAGGATCCCACTTAGTTCCCTTAAGTATCTAAGTGCTCAACAATGTGACACTGACTGTAGAAGAATTCCAACAGTGTAGAAGGTGTAAGTTGGAGTGGTTCAAAAAAATAATGCTTAAAAGCAGTGAGATGGCTACTTGCAATTAAGACAACCATCCAATTGCAAAGATGGTAGGAGCAAAGGCTGAACTAGGAAGTATTTACATGGGACAGGGAGGACTTGTAGACTTGACACATGGTTAACATTGAGCTTGAGTATTTTGAATTCACAAACGACGGTGGGAATGATACCTTATATTATGGAGGAAACTGAATATAAGGATTAAAATCTACCTATTGGTGCCTACATTCCTTTTCATTTGACACTGTGAAATTAAGGTTTCTCTTGACTTGATGCTTTTTTGGTTTGTTTGGTTTGGTTTGATTTTGTATTTTACATTACTGGCAATCAAACCTAGAGTCTTTGGCTTAAGCTACATCCTTAGACTTTTTCTTAAGTTTTTTATTTTGAGACAAGGTCTTGCTAAATTGCTGAATTGCCCAGGCTGGGCTTGAACTTTGGATCGTCTTGCCTCAGACTCTGACTTGATGCTGTTTTAGGATACTTACTCTTTTGTTTTGTTTTGTTTTGTTTTGAGATAGGCTCTCCTGCTGTAGTCTAGGCTGGTCCTAAACTGACAATATAGTCCAGGCTGGCCTTGAACTTGTGGCAATCCTCCTGCCTCAGCCTCCCAAGACACTTACTTTTTATGGACTCTACTTCCTTCTCCTGAGACTTGCTTTTTAGTATAATCCATTATTGGCTCTATGTATCCTACATCTGGATCTGGTTTTAACATTTGGGATTAGTGATGCAGGCAGCTGTCAATTATTTCTACCAATGGAGAAGAGAAGAAGCCATGTATAAGCCCAAATAAAAGTCCATTGTTACAGCAATCACTTTTGCTTGATTTGAGAATCCAAATACACAACAATTTTGAGTTTGCTTCTGTATGAATAATGACTTTGACAGATTGGGTTTTTTTGCTTAATAACTATTCTTTTGTGCATTAAATACATAGAAAATGAAATATCCTTTACCTCTTTTTAGTTTTAGTGAGAATCATATTGAAGATCACAATACCGAAGTAATAGAAGGTTCAATTGATTTTTTAACTTAATTTAAAGTAAATAGTATTTAAAAGGAGACTTGGTACATTGCACTGATGTTAAAGCTGAAGTTAACACTGAGTTTTCCAATGGGCTGACCTACTTTGGGACAGTACTGAATCAATGAAGTAGTTAACAGTGAATTAATTACTTAACACTGAACAAATAAATTTTCTTTTTCTGAGTCAATGCTAAATTTTGGGTGATTTCACTAATATTTAGTGGTAGATTATGTGGTATTACTAGTTTATGTTTGTTTACCAGGATCCTTTGGGAACCAGCCAGGAAACAACAATTTATCCCATGAATTGTTTATATGGGGACCAGAGCCCATGCTACTAAGTTATAAACTTCTCTTTAAGAGTGCATGCTTGCTTTGTTTAACTAGCTTATCTCTTCTAAAATATATAAAAAAGCTTTTAAAGCTAAATATTAAACCTAAATATATTTGCTTACATTAAAATCTAGCTAGGATAGACCCCACTTCATGTTTTTTTCTCTGTTACAATTGGCTCATTAAAATATTTGTGAGTTGAACGTTTGGTCCTCTACTCATGGAAACTTAGTATCAATATGGTGCTAACAGGGATAGCACTGAACTAGATGTGGGAGAGTCACCATTACTGTGAAGATGGCCTTGAAACTCAAACCACAGGCCTAGAGTTGACCTTGACAATCTCAAGCCTAGAACCCTTTAGTCAAGGAGTTGTTCAAGAAAGGTATTGTCTCTACCCAAAGGAGGAAATCACATTCATCCATTAGCCTGGTGATACACTCTGGGAGGCTGGGACTGGTGGATCAGGAGTTCAAGCCCAGCCAAGGCAACTTAGCAAAAATTTAAAAATGGCTGGATACAGCTCAGTGAAAAGGCCCTGTGCTTGATCCCCAGTTAAAAAAAGATGAGCAGTGGAATAGCAGTAAGTTTGCCACGAATTCCATTAATATGTTCTAATCACAAGGTCTAGACATATTACTGGTATGTTTCCTGCATTGTGGAATCAAGGCTTATGTGAGTCAGTATAAAACTCAAGTCTTCTAAACTTGAGTCAAATGTCAGTGTTTCCTTCAACTTCATTGTTTAACTAAGGCATACTTAGTTTCTATATCCTTTGGTAATACTGCACCCATACAACTCATTAATTCATTCATCAAATAATCACTAAGCACTTCTGTTGTGCTGGACACTATTCTAGGTGCTGGGGATATAAATGTGAGTAACACAGAAAGTCCTTGTTCTCATGGTACTTACATTCTAACTTGGGAGTGTGCTTGGGGGTACATACACACAAAAATCCTAAAAAGAAGCAAGTAGTTACCATCTCACCTGGAGTAGAAGCCACAACCTTTACAATGGCTACAAGGCCCTCAAAGTTCGGGCACTGCTCCCTCTCCCCATGAGCTCTCTGACCACCTCTCTCGATGAACCCTCTTAATCACTGCTTTCCAGCCACACTGCCTGGGCCCTCTTGCTTCTCAGAGTCTTGGCATGTTCTAGGCTGCCTGCAGCATTCTTCTCCCAGATACCTGCACAGCTCACTCTTCACCTCCCTCAGATCTTTGCGCAGATGTCGCCTACCAAGTGAAAGCTTTCCTGGGCACCCTCCTTAGCGTGGAACCCTCCCTGCCACCCAACACTCCCCATTGGCTTTCCCTACTTGAATTTTCTGCCTAGCACTTACACCACCTGATAGCCCGTAGACGTTTA
>PVKB01008367.1:0-17605 GCA_004027205.1 Ctenodactylus gundi | reverse complement strand
AGGGCCGGGGTCAGGCCACACACACAGGGACTCGAGAACGTGCGCCAGCGAGGCTCACCGTGTGTGTCCAGGACGAGGCATGCCAGTGTCCCCAAGGGGTCTCATCCTCACTGGTACCGCCACATGGCCTGAGGCAGGGTGCGGCCCGTCATGGGACACAGGTCACGTGGCTTCTTGAGGCCCCTCACTGAGCCGGTGGCCACGGACTCCACGGCCACCTCTGGCTTTGGTCCTGCCGTTCCTTCCTGCACAGGCGGTGGTGGACAGGCTCCGGTCTCGTGATTACCCACGGGGCAAACGCGCTCCGGCACAGAGGGGAAGAGGAAGTCAGCTGCCTCCCCGCCTCAAGGCCAGAGCCTGTGTGGTCAGCACCCGCCCGTGACTGTAGGTGCTGCGTCTGTGGGGTGTGCGGTTGTGGGTGGCGTGTGGGCCTGTGGCTATGTGTGCGGTGTGTGGTCTTTGTGAGATGTGGTGTGAATAGCATTGTGTCTGTGGCTGCGTGTGAGATACACAGTGTGTTTATCGTGTGTGGTTGTGTGTGAGATGTGTGATGTGCTCATGGTGTATAAATTGTGTCTCCGATAGGCAGTCATGTGTGGTGTGTGGTGGTGTGTGAGCTACGTGTGGTATTTGTGGTATGTTTATGTGTTTTTGTGCAGTGTTATGTGTGTAGCTGTTTGGGAGGTATGTGGTGTGTTTGTGGTATGTGACGGGTGTCTCTGGTAGGGTCACGTGTGTGTGAGGTGTGTGTTACATGTGTGTTGTGTGAGGTGTGCCTGCGGCTGTGAGATGTGTGGCGGGAGGCATGCGATTTTGTGATTTTGGTGGGTGTGTGTGCCTTTTGCTGTGTGTGAGATGTCTTGGTAGGGCTTGTGTGTGCGGCGTGCGTGTCTGTGTGAGGTATGGGTGCACCCTGCGTGTGATCACGGGCATACAGCGCTCCCTTGTCCCACTCCTTTTTCGCTCTCTTGTGACAGATCTCCCCGTGAGTGAGGGAACAGCGAGGTGCCGTGTTGTTGAAAGACCCCTGGACAGTGGGCGGACTGTTGTCCCAGTACCGGGGAGGCCGAGGCAGGAAGACCAAAAATCAGAGCGCAGCTCGGACAACCTAATGATTTAGTAAGCATCTGTCTCAAAATAAAAACATACAGATGGACAGGGGTTGTGACTCAGTGCGAAGGTCCCAAATTGAATCCCTAGCACCCTGCCCACCCCCACCACCCCCACACCCGTGTTTTCTCAGCTTTTTTATTTTTCTTTTTTTTTGAGACAGGGTCTTGCTCTGTAGTCCAGGCTGGTCCTGCACTCACTACGTGGCCCAGGCTGGCCTTGGACTCACAGCAGTCCTTAGCCTCCAAAGTCCTGGGATCACAGGCGTGTACCCCCACACCCGGCTTACATAGTGCAGGGGAACTGAACCCCGGGTCCTGAGCTTTTCCCATTGGATACGTTGCAGCATTTCCCCAAGTTCATCTCTTTTTTTTTCATTCTTTCTTTCCTTCTTTTTTTTTTTTGGAGACAGGATCTCACTCTGTAGTCCAGGCTGGTCCTAGATTCATCAGGTAGCCCGTCTGGGCTTGAACCCTTGACAGTTCTCTTGCCTCAGCCTTCCAAGTGCTGGGATTAGAGGCCGTGTGTCACCATGCCTGGCTTAGACGGTGCTGGGAGCCGAGCCCAGGGCCGGGCTCTTGCCAGGCAAGCACTGTGACCACACGCTATTCCTCCAGCCCTGCTGCTGTGTCTTTAATGGTGATCAAGTCAGAGTGTGTGCCGGGGATGCTGGGTGGGGCGCTCAGGACGGCAGCTCTGGGTCCTGTGTGCCCCTGCGTGGCAGGGCAGGTGGCTGCCTCTGGCTGGCTGGCCGGGTCACTCCCGCCCCGTCACTCCCCGCAACGTGCACAGGACTCTGTTGTGGAAGCAGAGGTTGTGTTTTCTCTGTTGGAAAATCAACAAGATCTGTAAGTGCGGATTGTGAGGTCTGTGACGACATGGGGCAAAAATCACCCAACTGGCAGCTTCCAAAAAGCCTTAAAAATCCATGCTGTTGCCCTGGGGCCTGGGAGCATGAGCCCATCACCCTGGCACTCCGAGAGGCTCGCTGAGCTGCCCAGGGGCCTTGAACTTGTGATCCTCCTGCCTCAGCCCCACCGTGCTGGAAAGACAGGCCTGCACACCAGGCTGGCTTTGCTCATGGTTCTGGGACCTGGTGTCAGACTTGGCCTTGGCAGTGGGTAACTCAAGGGACCCAGAAGTTACTCTGGGGGCAGGTTTCCCTCTCTGGCCGTCGGAGACGTGGCCGGTGGCCGGCCACCCAGGAGGCCCCAAGTCAGCCCTGCGGCCTGGGGGACGAGGCTTGCGTCTGGGTCCATGAGGCAGAAGAGAGGCTATTGGGCTGAGGCCTGGCCTCAGGGGCTGGTCCCCTCCTCAGTGGGGTGACTGCTATTGGAGCCCCAATCTCCTCCTCTATAAAATGGGTCCGGGGAGCACCACCTGCCTGTCCTGCCTCAATCCTTAACTCCCCAACAAAGGCAGGGCTACCGAAGGTCACGTGCTTGTCCCTGCCCCCCTGAGGGTCCCAGTCCCCTCCTGCTGCCACCTCTCACTCCTCCCAGGAGCAGGGCCGGGGTGGAGGCCAGCAGATCCTTTAACACCGACTGCCACAGGGTCCAGCTTTGCTCAGAGGTGAGGAGGTGGCCGTTCGGGTGGGATGCCAGCTGGGAAAGGTGTAGCAAGGTCCACAGCACATGTGGGCTTGCGTCCCATGGCGAGCCGCAGTTGACCCACTCCGGGCAGGGCTGGTGTTCTCTACGCAGGGCTGCTGGGCTGAGGCTGAGGCCACCAGCTCAGTAAGAGGCCACAGACCCCCCAGGGGGATGGTGGAAGATGAGGGAAGCAGCAGAGCCGTCCCAGACCGCCCAGGCAGCGGGGAGGGGGGGTGACCCACGTTCCGCCTCTGGGCAAGGAGTCCTGGCCTGCAGTCCAGACCACGTTGGACAGTCACAAAGTTTGGGTGGCTCAGAACACATCTCAGGCGGGGCAGAGGTCACAGGGACCCCACTTGTCTCCGGGGCTTCTGAGCGTTTGACCCCCCATTCCCCCAGCAGCTCAGGGTCCAAGGACTTAACAGGTGAAACGTTGCCTGGCACCTCCCAGCCACGGCTCCCGCGGGACTGACATACGCAGACATCTGCCTTGGGCAGCTGCTTAGGGACACACAACGTGCCAGCAGTTGACTGGCCTGGACTACAGAGTGCGACCTTGTCTAAAAAGTAAAATAAAAACCCAATTAGCCAGGTATGGTGGCACACACCTGTGATCCTGGCACTCGGGAGGCTGAGGCAGGGGGTTGCTACAAGTTTGAGGCCAGCCTGGGCTCCACAGTGAGTCCAGGACCAGCCTGGGCTACGGAGAGGGGCGCTGTGTCCACAAAACAAAATAACAAAGCCAAAACAAAAGAGACTGAGCTGGGTGAGCGCCTGGCTGGCGCCGAAAGCAGACGCCGGAGGAGAAGGCTAAAAATGGTTATGTCCTCTGGAGTCTGGCTCTGCTGTCCTGAGGCCTCCCTCCGTGGGTCAGGTGAGCTCCCAGGCTCCTGCTGCCCAGTCCCTCCAGGGCAGCAGGGGCAGGATGGAGGCAGCTCAGACAGGACACCCGGGGCAGGGGTGTAGGCCACAGGGCCTGAGGCCTGAGGGCAGAATCCAGAGCTGTGGCCTGGAGACCGAGGTGAGGTGCCGGGGTGCCAGGTGGGCACGTTTCCTGGCTGCCATCCCTGTCCCTGCTGGATCCTTTCTGCCTGACCCTGTCCCTGGCTCTGCACCCCCCCGCCCTCTGCTTCCCTCCTCAGCTGTGCCCCTTGGTCCGGGCAGGGCTTCCAAGAGGCCTCCGGAATGTGGGTGCCACCGACGGCTGCGTAGTAGGCACACAGCATGAGCAAGAAGTCGGGCTTGGGCAGCAGGAGGGTCGCATGCTGAGCCCAGCCCAGGCAATGTAGCAATGTGTTTATTCACCTTTGTCATTTAAAAAATCCTTTTATTGATATGTGTTTGCAGTGCACAATAGTAACGGTCAGGTTGGGAAGGTGGTTTATATCTGGCATCCTGGTCATCCCTGCTTCCCGTTGAGCCTCGGGTCTGGAGTGTCCCCCAGCAGTCTCGTGGATTAATCACGGAGCCACGTGCTGCCGGGAGCGGGGAGTCTGACCGGAGGGGCGGGTCACGGGCGTGCGGTGATTGCAGGTGTGTGGTGGAAGACAGGCCTGTGGGGGATTATAGATTGCAGGTGTGCGATGGATTAGGGGCCGCCCCGGAAGGGCGGGATCCCGGGGACGGGATCGGCTACTTCCTCCTCTCCCCCAGAGACTCGGCTTCTGGTCTGCAACGCCGTGAGGGGCTGCGTCCTGGGCTTCCGCTGCTGCCGCCACCCCAGGACGGACTGTGACCTTCTGAAACTGTGAGCTAAGTGAAACTTTCCTTGCTTAAATTGTGAGCGTCAGATATTCTGTCAGAGCAACGGGTAACTAATACGCTGTCCTCCCCCTTCGCCCCCGCTCCCCCTCCCTTCCCCGGCCACCACGTCCACCCTCTTGCTTTCTCCCATCTTTCTTCTACTTTTTCTGGTTTGATTTTCTCATATTAGAGACACACGCAGTATGTAGCCTTCTGTCTGATTTATTTCGCTAAGCATGATGGTCTCAGGGTGCCTCCTTTTTCCTACAAATGATTAAAACGTTCGTTCTTTATGGCAGAGTTGTACTCCCCTGTGTAAAGAGGGTACCCCATCTTCCTTATCCTTTCCTCTGTTGATGGACATGCGTGCTTTTTCCAGGGTTTGGCTGTTAGAACGTGTACTGCTACAAACACGGCTACACATGTATCACTGTTCTATGATGACGTGAATTCTTGTGAGAAGATCCCCAGAAGGGTTATCGCTGGGTCACATAGAGTATCTGTTTTATTTATTTATTTATTTTTGAGGAATGTCCACACTGCTTTCCACGTGGTTGGACCGGTTACAGCCCACCAGCGCTGTAGACGGCTCCTTTCTCCCCACAGCCTCACCTTGGAGACGAGGTCTCGCTCTGTGCTCCAAGCTGGTCGTGAAATCAATACAGAGCCTCAAATTCATGGCCGTCCTCCTGTCTCAGCCTCCTGAGCCGGAGGAGCACAGGCGTGTGCCAGGCGTGTGTTCTGAGTTCCCACCAGCTGTTCTGACTGGAGTCAGAGGGAACCTCAGTACGGTTTTGACTTGCGTTTCTCTGGTCAACCTGGCAACTTAGTGACTTCCTGAGACCCTGTCTCAAAGTCAAAAATGAAAATAGGCCATGAGAAAAAGGGGGAAAAAAAGGGAGGGCTGGGGCTGTAGTTCCGTGCGGATTCGATCCCGGGACCACCACGGCGAGAAAGAAGCGGCGAGCCCGTGTTGGCGGTGAGCCTCCCGTCATTCTACATGCCCACGGTGGCCGTCTCAACGTGGATCTGCACGAGGCGGGTTCCCCCACACCGCGGTGTCTCCCTGGCACAGGCAGGGCACACGGAGCCGCGGTGGGTGGCACCTCTGGCCACACCTGTGGGGCTGGCAGGTCCGCCTGGTACAGATGAGGCTGTGGCAGCGTGCCGGGTCTCAGGGAGAGAAAGGAGCTGCGTGGAAGGCCAGGGCTCCCGCTGCACCTCAGTCCCCGCACCCTGATACCCAGCACTTGAAGGGGTCCGCAGCCACCAGAGCAGCCAGGCCTTTGGGGGTGGGACTGTCATCTTTGTCCCCAGCTCAGCTCTTGGGCAGATCGTGGTCCTTCTGTGGGCTCATGGAGGGGTGGGCAGCCGGCATGTGGGGGGCTGGACCCGGGGAATGGGAATGTGACCCGTCTGGCATGGTCCTTGGAGCGGCTAGGACCAAGGCCACACTGGCCCTGAGGCTACCTGTCAGTCCAGCGGGACCTTGGCTGTTCGTATGGTGGGAGCCCCCAGTGTCCCGGGACAGGGGCACAGCAAGGCGGGACGGGGCGCGGTGTGTGTTTGCAGGCGCCATGCGGCCTGGCCTGGCCCTCCCTGGCTGGGCAGAAGCTCTCCAGGGCTCCCAGCACCCTCACAGTTGAGCTCCAGCCCCTCCAGTGCCCTCCAGAGCCAGCAGGCAGCACCCCCACCAGTGTGGCCGGGATGTGTCTTGGGTACCGCCGCTCCCACGGACTCTCAACACCGCAGTGCCCACAGAGGCTGCGCTGTACCCACATGCTGCTGATGCCCACTGGGCCTGACCCCAGAGCTCACCGTCTAGGGTCCCCTCTTCCTGCGGATGTCGGAGCTCGACAGCCCTCCTACAGCTGGGGGTCAGGAGCGTGAGTGTTGGGTCAGCGCCCAGCACTTCCCAGCTGCCCTGGTCACAGTGCCCTGACCGACCACAAGGGAACTGGTTCGTTCCCAGAACCCACAGCAGGATGGAGCTGTTGGAGACCTGAGCAGGGACAGGTGCAGGCCTAGGGGCACAGAGGCACCTTGCGGGATGGCTGGGCACCTGTGTGGGCTTCTGGGAGGAGGTGGGCAGGTTGGCTGAGTGAGCCTTTCCTGCGTAGGGGGAAGCAGGAGAGATTGGGGCTGGGGAGACCTTGGGTGGGGGCAGGGAGGAAGCGGGGGGGGGGGCTGAGCCTGGGTGACTGTGGAGGCAGGGGTGGGGTGAGGAGGGGTGGCGGGATGCCCCACCCTTGCCTCTCAGGGTGCCCCTTCACTTCTGCCCAGCACCGATGCTTTCAGAAAGTGGGCTGCAGAGCCAGCGTGTCCCCTCCCTCGCCACTGACCTTCCTCCTCCTCTTGCCACCCCCGAGGGAGGCGGGACGGGCACCAGCCTCTGCCTCCCCCACCACCGGGGCAGTGCTTGGCTCCCCTTTCTCATTCTGACCCCCAGTTGGCTTCCAGAAGCCCACAGGGGCGTGAGGAGGGCACAGAGCCCTGCCAGCGCCACTGCTCAGCCCCTGAGAGCGACGCCTGCAGAGCTGGGGCAGCAGGCGAGGGCCCTGCTGCCCTGGGGGTTCAAGGGGCATCGGGCAGGCCAGTCACACTCTGTGGCCGGCAGCGGGCACTGTCGTTAAGCATGGTTAATCTGGTACTAGAATGCTGGCAGCGTCTGCCTCTCGGTGATGACAGGATCGGGTGAGGCTCCCTGGGGGAGACGGGACAAGGGGTAGCTCCCATGGGTGGGGCCAGGGGCTCAGGCTCCGAGGCTTCTTCGTCCAGCCAGGGCCCCAGAGGCCCCTGGAGCACATGGGGTCCCAGAAAAGGCGCCCTCAGCCCCAGCAGGGTGACAGTGACGGGCAGGGCAGGGACCTGGGCACATCCTGTGGTCTGTTTGCTGCCCTTACTCCCCTGCCTTCGTCCTGGGGGCAGCATCAGCCCCTGCGCCCCTGAGGCACAGCTGCCTTTGAGAGAAGCTGTGGCCCAGGATTTGGCCTTGATATTTCTCCATAAAAGTGTCCATGTGTGGACGAGGGTCATAGCTAAGTGGCTAGAGCACTTACCTAGCAAGCACACGGCCTTTAGTTCAGGTCCCCAGCCTCATGTAAACTGGTCATGATGGCGTATGCCTGCTAATTCCCGCACTCAGGAGGCTGAGGCAGGAGGATTGCCTTGAGTTCAAAGCCAGTCTTGGCTATATAGTGAGCTCAGGACCAGCCTGGACTGTAGAGCAAGACTCTGTCTACAAAAAAAAATAAAAAATAAAAAAATAAAAACAAACAAACAAAAACCATCCTTGCCCCTCGCGCCTTGGTTCTGGGCCAGTTTCCTTTGTTTGCGGCCCTGGGGACAAGCCCATGGCCTTCATACTGAGTTACATCCACAGACCTTTTTCTGTTTTTTTTTTTTTTAAATTTGGAACAGGGTCTCACTAAACTGCTAAGTTTCTAGGCTGGGTTTGAAATTGCAGTCTTCCTGCCTCAGCTTCCTTGAGTGCTGGGGTGACAGGCCTGGGCTACTAGGTTTGACATCATCTGGAGCTCTGGACTGGAGGGAGCCTGGTAGGGAATCGCGGTGGGCAGGCCCGGCCCCGCTGGCCCCTTCCTGCTGTGGGTACCCCGAGTCTAGGAGTTATTGACGGGGGAGGGCTGCCTGCTGTTTCTGGCTTACTGGCCTGGGCTACGGACACAGGACCATGCAGGTGAAAGGTCCCTCCCCTGGTACCACAGGCTAAGGGGTCTTCGGTGGCCAAGAGGCACTCGCCCTTCAGAGAGGCCTGGCCCCAGGGCGGCTCCTGGCAGGTGGTCTGAGAAGGGAGGACTGGGAAGAAATGCTCAAACAACAGGAAATAGTGTGAGGCCTGCTCCAGCCGCAGTCAGAAGTGGCAGAGGGCCACTGTGCCATGGGGTTGGGGCAGGTTCCAGGCTCAGGAACGATACCTCCTGCCAGGGTCCCAGGGCCATCCTCAGCACAAGGGAGCCCGGGAAAGGCCACCTTGGCCCCATCTCCGTGACAGGTGATGAAGCCAGACCTGGGGCTTACAGTGTCCCAGCCAGAATGCTGACCACGGAGCCCCAGGGTGCAGGTGGCCTCACCCCTGAGTGCCCCGTATCCCCTTCTCCCTTCGCTCAGGGCCACACAGCCAGTGCGGGGAGCAGCTGTGACCAGGTCAGTGACACATCACTCAGAACAGGCTGAGGATTAAACCGCGACGTGTCAACCTTGTATGCTAGAACTGAAACACGAAAGGAAAATTTCCATCCTTAAATGCTTGTGTTCAAGAGGGAAATCGAGCTGGGCATGGTGCACACGCCTGTAAGTCCCTGCACTTGGGAGGCTGAGGCAGGAAGATTCTAGGACATATGCAAGCCATAATGTTTACAATGTGGTGATTTCAGGACCAGCCTGGACTACAAAGAAAAAAAAAAAAAAGGAAAGGGGGCAGGGAAATTGGTGATATAAATGTTACCTACAGAAAGAAGAACAGATTAAAGCCAACAACAGAGGAAAGGCAGCCATTGATACGGGTGAAAACCCGGGAAATACAGAAATGGAACACAGCAGGGGAAAACGCTGTTATACGAAAAGATCAACACAACTGGCCAACCTCTGGTCAGACAGACCAAGGAAGAATTACCAACACGAGCGTGAAGTCAGGAGCATCGCTGCAGACCCCACAGACCCTGCGGGGGTGATGGAGAGGGGGAGAAGCAGTTTTGAGTCTGTATGCCTTAAACTTACGACATGAACAACTTCTCTGAGAGATAATTACCAGAGTTCGTTTGGAAAAAGCCACACAGTTGTGTGTATATTAAGGACATTGAATTTGTTATTAAAAATCTTCCAACAGCAGTAGACTCTGGGCTTAGGTGACTTCTCTAGAAACTCTTCCAAACACTTAGAAGAGACAGAAGGCCTTCAAGATTTGACCACCGCAGTCCGCTCTCGGGGTAGGAAGCTGAGCTAAAGAGTGGCGATTGGAGTGAAGCGAGCCAGACGCAAAAGATTGAGAAAGTATCGCATGGTTCCTCTGATCTGGGAAACCCAACTACAGGCATTCTATCGAACCATATGGTGTGACAGAACGGCGGGGATGGGTGGGAGGGCCAAAAATGGGAAGGAATTGTAAAGTCAACGTGATATATATGTGCACAAAATGCTCAAGTCCAGTGTAAACATTATGTATGGCATATGTGTATTAATAAAAAATGGTGGGGAAAAGGGGATAGGATGCCGAAGAAACACAGGCCCTTCCGGAAGCAGACAGGTAGAGGACAGTTACCCGACATTTTTTATGAAGTCAGCATGACCCTGGTGCCAAGACAAAGACCTCGTGGGAGCACTGCAGACCAAGATCCCGGAGGGCACAGACACGAGAATCCCCAACGAGACACCGGGAAATCATGTACAGCTAAGTGTAAGAAGGGCAGCGCGTCAGACCAACCGGATCTCGCCCGGGAGATGCAGGCGGGAGGATGGCGGGAGCCCAGGAATCTGAGGCTATGGCGCACGAAGCTGATCTGCTCCAAGCATGGAGCTTGCTGTCAGTACGGTGGCCTGCTGGGAGTGGGGGGCCACCAGTGGCAGGGGCTGAGCAGCAGAGGGACCCTGTCTGTGACTGACCGCCCTCCAGCCTGCTCAACGTAGTGAGGCTTTCATCTCGTACCAGAAGAGGAGGAAGGAGAAAAACAGGGAGAGGGAAGAGAGAGAGAGAGAAAGAGGAAGACAGACCAATTTGTAAATTTAAAATCACAAACCTTCTAGAAGAAAACAGGAAAAAATTCGGTATGACCTTGGTTTGGAGAGATCTCTGTCTTCTCTCTCTCTCTCTCTCTTTTACAAGAGAGGTCTCTTATATCTGACCACAGATGTCACAGTGTATTTAAAATTTGATCAACTCAGTACCCAGGATGAAGCGGGGGGACAGCCGTGAGCTCGAGGCCAGCCGCATAGTGAGTTCAGGACCAGCCTGGGCTACACAGAGAGACCCTGTCTCAAATTTTGGATAAATTAGACTTTATCAAGAGAATTTAAATACTTGAATGGAATGACTATCCACAGGCTTGAAGAAAATGTCTTTAAAACACAAATCTAATTAAAGAAGGCAATCCAGAATCAAGAAAATACTCTCAGAAGTCAACACTAAGTAAACAAATGGCCCCCAAAGTAGGCAAAGCACATGAACGTGCCATCAAAATGACCCACGTGGCTGCCACGCGAGGACACGGGAGGGTGTGCTCGGGACGGGACACCACGACACATCACAACACAGCACAGCTTTTCAACAATCCCAAGCTGCACTGGGTATGGCGGGCCTGTCATCCCAGCGCCAGCCTGGGCAACTTAGTCACCTAATGAGACCCTGTCTTTAAAAAAAAAAAAAAGGTTGGGGACGTAGGTCAGCGTGAAGGCCTCCAGTTGGATCTCCAGTACAGTATTAATGAGCTTGGTAAGTCCAGGTGCTGGAGGTCTGGCTCAGTGGCACAGCACTTGCCTGCCGTAGTTAAGGTGCCACAGAAGTCAAACCAAACCAACAACAAAAAAGTCGGCAGTGCCCAGTGCTGGTGAGAACGTGCAGCAGATGGACATCTCGGATGTGCCCGAGGGGACCCGGGAATGGCACGGACACTCTGGGGAACAGTAGGGCCGTTTCTTGTAACGTTACACACTCTGTCCCAGCAAGCCTACTTCTAGGGGTTCCATCCAGGTCAGGTCCACGACAGCCGCGCCTGAATTACATTCTAGAAAAGACAGTGGTCTAGAAACGGTTCCCAGACTGGGGCCCCGGGGAGACTTACTACTAAGGCCTGGGGAATTCTGGGAGGGGAATGGTCCTCTGTCCTTCGACTATGTATGGCTTTGGTCACACGACCACCGTGCTTGTCAAAACATACAGAGCGATAAGTCAAGAAGGGAGAATCGTATTGTAGGTGTTACATCTCAAATAGCCTGACAATTTGGGTTAGTTACCATCTTTGAGGTTCAGTCTGTGTCTTGCATTTATTTAGGTGTTTATTAACACCTGTTAATGAAGTTACATTTTTTTTCTAGAGGTTTTCTGTATATTCTACTAGATCTACTTCAAGGTATGGGGTATCTTTTGATGTTGTAAGGGGTGTCACTTGATTTTTATTTTTGTTGCAATGCTGGGGGCTGAACTCAGGGCCTCCAACGTGCTGTGTAAAAACTGTAGCCCCGAGCTGCGCTCCCAGTCCTGAACGTGTTTATTTCTATTTAGCCCCATTGTGTAGAAATACATCATTTTTGTGTTGAGCTGTCAGCAGTTCTAATCACTGATCTGCAGGCCATTTTAGATTTGTGCACACAATTGTGCACTTGTGAGAAATGACAGTTTTACCTTTTCTTGTCTCATCACCGTGGCTGTAGCTGCTACCTGGCCGTGGGACGGAGAAACCCCCGCTCTGCTTCTGTTTTCTGCTTCGAACACTGGTGGATGAAGATGGCTGCTGACCCCCAGCTGCGAGGGAAGCTCCCACTGATTTCTGATTTGCTAAGTGTTGTTTTTCATTTAATCGTGAGTGGATGGTGAGTTTTCTTACCTGCCTTTGCTGCACGTACTGGATTGTCAGAAAAGCCGTGATGTATTTTGCCTGTGCCTTTCAGAGGTCATCTGTTTATATAAAGAACAAAGACCAACCACTGATACGCTGCCCATTGCAGTCCTTAATCTTTTACCTTTTCAGTGAGCTTCATAATTCCTCAGTCGTAGAAAAACCCGTCCTCATCAGCAAGGAGGTGTGCTGCCTTACAGCCTCACCCCAGTTGCACGCCACGCCACGCAGGGAGTTTTGAAGACCAAGCTCCAGTACGTTCTGGTGGACGATCACCCTTGTGTGTGGTCTTGTGTTGTCATGCGAGGACACAGCTCCTTGACGGTTAACGAGCTCTGGACATTTCTGGATGCCGGATTCATTCAAACTGTCTGTCTTAGTTACCTTTTCATTGCTGTGACTCAATACCCGACACCCACAACTTAGGGAGGAAAGTTATTGCGGCTCACAGTTTCAGAAGGTCACAGTCCATTCACATGTGGACGGCTAGAAAATGGTGGAAGCTCACGGCAGGGCTGGAGAGGGGTCAGGGCGAGGGCCGCGGCTCCAGGGGCAGAGATCCTCACAACATGGTGGTACAGGAAGAGACTGGGAGGGAGGGTGGAGCCAGCATGCGCCCTTCCAGGTCAAGCCCCAAGCACCGCCCCTTTCAGCCAGGCCCCGCCTCCCAACCCTACGCAGTATCCATAGGAACATGAGGCTTTTGGGGGACACTCCAGATCCAAAGCAGGACACTGTCCAATCGCCAACAGTACGCATTCGAATTGATTATTTGGTCCCTTGGTAGGAACTTGAAAAACACGAAACCTTTCCAGCCCCACCACCTGAGAACCTTCTGATCAGTGCCTGCTTCCGATGACACCCCAGGCGAGTCACCACGTGGGGACCACGAGCCCTTGCGCACCACGCTTTTGGAAACAGTCCACTTCTGGTCACCGGCTACCAGCCGCGTCCTCACGGTTACTGAGCGCACCTGGCAGGTGTTTACACCTGCTTTCTCGTGAGCTGCTTTGAGTTTGTGACAAACCCAGATGTCGAGCTGGCCTCTGTCTACCAGCTTCTCCAGCGGCTGTGAGTGCCTGGGTGATGGGTGCCCGGCGTCCCTGCAGTCTCTCGGGTTGTGCGACGTGGGGTTGAGTCCGCCAGTGTCCTCATTTTGCCGTCCTCAGCCCCATTGCCCTTTCTGACCGAGGACCCTCAGTGAGATCAAAATGACCATCCCCGAATTTCACGCACCCTCGTGGGCCCTGGCGTTCCTGTAGAGCGTCGTCACCGTAAGCTGCAGGTGGCCTTTCCCTGTGCCAGAATAGCAGCGAGAAGTGGCGGAAATGCACTTGGCTCTTCCGTCTTCGACTTGTAAAATCTCCCCTGGTTTTTAGAATGAAGCTAGGACTGTCAGCGGTCAGATGACACAGCGGTTCCGTAGATGCGAGTGGAACCGGTGCTGTCAGCTGCACAGGCGCGTGGTGACTTTCCCGGCCCCCACTACTCCGTTTCTCGGCGGCTCTTTCTCCTTACTGGGCTGACGACATGCCTCGATGGCTTTTCCTGCTCTAGCAAAGTCTGTATTTCTGGTGGAAAGAAAAGGCCAGCATCGATCTCTCATTTTGATGGCTTACTTCTGCTGGTCTGTCTTTATATGTTTGTATCTTTCTGTGTACGAGCCTGTAGGTGCATCCTGTCTCTAGGCCGGGACTCTGGCGCCGGGCTGCAAACGGGGGATGGGGGGTGGCCTTGCTTTCCCCGACCTCTGTCCTTAAGAGCCGGGCCCAGGCGGGCACGGTGGTGCACACCAGGAATACTCCTGGGCCTGTGATGCCCGCACTCTTGAAGGCTGAGGACTGCAAATTGTTTCTTTTTGTTTGTTTGTTTTTAAGACAGGGTCTCGCTCTGTATACCGGCCTGGTCCTGAACTCACTATCAGGACCAGGGGAAGTGGCTTCTACTCACCCTCCGACTCTGGCCTTGGACTCACGGCAATCCTCCTACCTCTGCCTCCTGAGTGCTGGGATTACAGGTGTGCACCACCATGCCTGGCTTATGTGGTGCTGGGGAATTGACTTGACTTAGTGCTTGCTAGGCAAGCACTTTATCCGCTGAGCCGTTCCTCCAGCCCCCAAATTATTTCTTACTTTTTTTTTTTTCCTCCCACGGTACTAGGGATTGAACCCTGGGTCTTCACACTGAGCTACATCTCCAGCCTATGTATGTACTTATCTATTTATTTTGAAACGAGGTCTTGCTGGGCTCGAACCTGTGCTCCTCTTGCCTCAGCCTCCCAGTGTTAGCATTATAGCTCGTACCACCTCCGCCTGCACCCGTGTTCATTTTTAGTAGACGCTTGGTTCTGGCTGACGCCTTTGTGACCAGTCAGCACCGTTACCAGGAAGTGTTCGTCAGACTGCTAAGAAGAATTAGTCTCTGCCATTTATTCTGGAAGTTTTAGACTCTGTGCTGCCCTTCCGGCTGGGAGGATTTGGGCCTGACTTTATATCTTTTTGTTTGCTTTAGCCTTGTTCTGCGCGGCCGGTCCTGGCTGGTCCCTGGACCCCAGGGCATTGTTAGGCTCAGTGGTATTTGTACTGCAGTCCCGGAGGCAGGCCTGTGATATTGTGTAGGCCTCCCCCTGCCACCACCACCCCTCTCAGGCTGCCCACCGTGCCAGGGTCTCTCCTCGCCTGTTTTATACCCTGAGTCGGACCCCCTGGATGGAAGCTCCGCCTGTGTTCAGCCCACTTCATGCCTGGGGTGGCATCGTCCCTCCGGCAACTGCCTGGAGCCGGCCATGGGGTGGGGGACCCACGTCCGCCTGCTCTGGGGAAGCAAACCCGTCACGGCAGAGCATCCTGGCTCCCTATCTTGGCTGCCTAGTTCCTGAGCTGGCTGCCAGTGTCCCCGGCGCCTGGAGGCCACATGTGTGTTTGGGACCACACAGCTCTGCCTCTACCCGGACAGCAGGAACAGCAGGGACAGCAGAGGTGGTCTTGTAACCGGCACAGCAAAAATCCAGAACTCTGCAGGGTGGATTCTCCTTCCCTTAGTGACAAAGGCTGCTCCCATCGTGCCCAGGCCCAGGTGTGACCCCCTCCTGTCTCCTTGCCCAGGTGAGCGCACAGAATGTGCCCGAGGTGGCCTGCACCTGTGAGGGAGGGTCCGGGGCCTGGAGTGACGAGACCAGCCTGGCCACGTCCGCCGTCTCACCGCGTCCCCGCCCCGCTGCCCCTGCTGCGGAGGACCCTTGCACACAGGAGACAGGGATCTGAGGCCCGTGGGCCCTCCGGTGGCTTTGAGTAAAACCTTTTCCTTTTTGCCGCCATATGTGGCCTCCTTAAGTGGCCAATGACATTTCATACGTGTCTGAGTTTGTGGCATTACAGCGTGGCGATGCAGTCTGGGAAGTGGCTTCTACTCACCCTCCGACTCTGGCTTTCTGGTCGCTGTCCCCTGGCTGTCCCTGTCCTCTACCCAACTACCTCCTCCCTGGCTCTTGAGGTCGGATCCGCAAAACGTGCTCTAAAGAGAGGCCGGGAGCAGGTCACCCCTTCCCCTGCCCCGGTGGACTTGTGACCTGCGTTCCTGGCACCGTGGCCAGTCCAGGCCTGGTGGGCAGCCGGTGCTGGGGGCTGCAGTGCTAGGGAGCCGAGTGAGGGCCTCAGTCATGCAGAAACCGCTGGCTTCTCTCTCCCCCTCCCACTCCTGGGCACCTGGCCACGCAGGCCTGTCCCCTGAGCCTGTCCCCTGAGCCTGTCCACTCCTCTCCGCCCCTCTTGGAGCCAGTGCATCCGCTGAGACTTGGAATGTGCCCTGGGCTTAGACAGGGCCAGCGTGACTTCCTGTCGGGAGATGTCCTAAGTTTATGGAATTTCAGAACGCTCTGCTAATGGGGCAGAAGTGACCTCTGGCCCCCTCCCCCCACATCCTGCCGCAGGAAGCGGGAGATCTGCGCCTGCCGCATCTACCCAAGGGGCGAGGACGCATCCCGGGCGGGAAGGAGGCCGTCGCCTTCCGACCTCCAGCCCGGATCTGGAGAGTTCTTCCCTGGTGGGGAAGGCGGAGCGCGCCGGGCCCAGCCCCGTGCACCCCGGCAGCCTCCGGGCAGGGCTTGGGCTCTGGCTGATCTCAGGGCGCTGCTTCCGTGGCTCCAGCGGGCACCTCGGCTCCCAGGCCCCGGGGACGGACCGCAGAGCCGGTGTGCTGCCCAGGGAGGGGCGCCGGGCCATTCATCGAAGAGTCTAATCTACCTTGCACGAGGCCGCCGAGCGGGCGCATTATTTAGGGACGAGAATAAAAAGCTATTCACTTTTCTTCAATTGACCATTTAGTTCAATTTGCGAGCTCGCGCAGGTAATTACTCCAGTAATGACACGCCGTAATGGGCGCTGATTGGGAGCCGCCGCCGCCGCCGCATTAATGCCTCGCGCCATCGACGCTAATTACCCCCCGGGTTGCCACGGCGACGCGGAGGACGCCGCGCTAACGGCGCCCCGAAAGCCATCGCGAGTTCTGAATTAAATCTTTGTGTTCTCAGGGAGCGGAAAGTGCATTTCACACAAAATAATCATGAATAAAATGAGATCATCGTGGCAGGGTTGCCAGGAACCCGATTCACAGGACGCGCCAATGGGACTTCGCCCCACGCCGGGGTTGCTAGGCAACGCCCCGAGGTGACATCACTCGGTGTCATCTGTACATATTTATGGCGCCTCTGTGGAGACCGCGCGCATTATAGAAATGACGCTGTCGTTCCCTGTGGTGGCAGGCGGTGGCCGGCTGGAGGGGGGGAGAGGATCTGGGGACTCTTGGGTGACACGTGCGGGCTGCCATGGGATTCCCGCCACTCGGGGTCCGCGTGGGAAGGTGTGAGCCACAGGGGACCCATCTCCGAGGTCTCTGTGCACCACCGTCTTCCCGCCCAAAAGGAGGTGTGAGGGGAGGATAGGTGTGTGCCCCAAACTCTGGAGCTGCGGCCGCTGGGCGCCCCGGCCCTGCCTAGCCCTGCACCCCGATGCCAGCAGGAGTGTGCTGCCCGAGCATCCGAGGGGCAGCTGTGCCATCAGGACTGAGAGGCAAAGGGCAGGTGGGAGGGCCTAGGGCACGTGGCTGCCCTCCTGGTTGTGACATTTGGGGGCCCCGTGTCTGGGTGCCCACCGGAGCTGGGCTGCTCATGCTGGCACGTTCCGAGGACACTGGTGGGGAGGTCCTGGTGCAGGTGGCGCCGGCCATGGAGAGCAGACGGGACCTGCTGTGTCCAGGGACAGAGGCGGGGCTCCCCGGGGAGGCTCTGGGGAGCACCAGGCTTGGGCTTTCCCAGGAGATGCAGGGCCTCGGGGTAGGGGCAGCTGTCCTCCTCGGGGCCCGGCAGGCGGATAATTTGGCGTGAGGTAAAGTCCCCATACTCAGGCTCTGCTCTCTGGGTCTGGGTTCCCCTGTCTTTTGTGCAGGCCCATTTCCGGCCTCTCTAACCAGGCTGCCCGAGCTGCCCCTGCTTGTCCAGCCTTCCAGGCTAGCCCTTCCTCTCTTCCTGTCCTGCCCAGGCATTCTCTCTCTCTCTCTCTCTCTCTCTCTCTCTCTCTCTCTCTCTCTCTCTCTCTC
>PVKB01008366.1:0-17642 GCA_004027205.1 Ctenodactylus gundi | reverse complement strand
ATCCAAAACTAATGTTCCCAACTATATACAGTTTTATTGTCCAAGGAGATTTTTCATAATAGTTTTGCTAATTACACTGCTCCGTTATACAAGTTTAACTTAAATTTCTTAGCTTTTTATTTCTTAATAATATAACACTGCACATGACATTTTCACTAAATCCTAACATATTTTCTTAGGAGGAAAGTTTATCTTAATGAAATACAGATTAAAATATTTACCAAGAATGGAAAGATATTTTGGTCTGATTGGTAAAAAGTTTCATTTTAATGTAAGTGCTTTCATTATACTGGCGAAATTTGAATAACTCATCCTCCATGTGGTAGTTGCATACACAGTGTTATAGACAATGAATGAATCGAAATCCGACTCCTAGAAACTCCACTTGTTTTATTTAGATGATTTTATTGCCACAAACATTTCACATAGTTCTAAACATATGGTTTGATTTTGCTTCTTTTATATCTTAAAAAGGTTTTGTCACAATAACTGAGAATTCACAGATAATGTTTATAACAAACAGGTTTGGACCAACTCCCTGCACCACAGATGGCTCTGAAAATTTCATTCTACAGGGATATTCAAACAGAAAAGTAAGACAATTACTACTTCTAAGCTTTATTCACAAGTAACTTAAGAAACAGGAAATGGGAAAACTGAGCCATGAAAACATCCAAAAATTAACATCAGGCAGAGAGAAAAAAAAAAATCTTTGATGGAACTCTGGAAAAGAGATAAAGGTTTACAGAAATTGCTCAGAATTGAGAAAAAGCTGGCTTGTGATAAAAAATGATTAAATAAACCCTTTATTTCATGATTATTTACTTTGTCTACACCTCTCCCTGGCTTGGAATGGTCTTAAAAACAGCAGTCAACACTCCCAGTGTGGCTCCCTGGTCTCTGTTCCTGGAGGGAGAGGATATACCCTTAGTCATGAAGGATCATGGTAGCTTAATCTCACCTCCCTTTAGATGCCTGAAGAAATAGTATTATAAATATCATTTTGTTTCCTTGAACTTAGAATTCAATGAAGATTTTTTTAAAAAACGCAGTGAGGATTCTTTAGAAATACGAAATGACAAGGGACCACACACAGCCAGTTGAATCAAGAGATGAAGGTTAAAGTACATAATTAAATGCCAAGAGTCTGGGATGAAAGCCTGGGTAGAGAGATTCTTGGTAAATGAGGACAATCAATAATGCATTGGGAAGTAAAGAATGAATAAATCTGACATCCCAAAAATAAAAGCTGTTTTTTTTAACAAGGTTATCCAAAATATTCTTTAGGAAAACAGTATGCTTTGTAACATATGATGCTACGATAAATTAGAAACTGAAATATAAAAGAATTGTTAAATAACAATTCAAAATGGAACAACTATTTAAATATAAGAAATGAAACGAAAAACCTTTAAATAGAAACATAAAAATAAGTTTTCATGAAGTTGAATTTTTTAGTCGTTAGGTATGGTACGAAATGCACTAAGTACCAAAAGAGAAAGTATATTAGATTTATCAAAAATTTTTACATGTTATGCATTAAAGAACATCATGAAATAAATAAAAAACCTTACAAAATGGAAGAAAACATGTGCAAATCCATTGCCTAATAGGTACCTGGTTTCTAGAATAAAAGATTTAAAGCTTAAAATTCAAAACTCAATGCAACATTTTAAAACATAGGCAAGAACAAGATGCTGTAACATCCTTGTTATTTAACAAGAAAATACAAATTAAAGCCACAATGAAGTACCACTATATGTTACTGAAACTTTAGTTTTTAAACAGTAAATAAATGATGCAAAAGAACTCAAAAAATGTGTTCGCAAAGCTACAGTAAAATGGGAACTCTTATACATTGGTGGGGAGAAGAAAAATATGGTTCAGTTGCTGTTGAAAACACTGGACATTTTCAGTGAGGATTTAGCACAGAATTGCAATATGTCCCAGCCATTCTACTCCTGATTTTATACATGTATATGTGTGTATGCATATACATATATGTACTTAAATACATGAATACATGTTCATAGGAGCAATGTTTATAATAACCAAAGTATATAAACTAAACACAGTCTACATGTCCATCAATATATAAAAATAAGAAAACATTACTTACACCTAAAACCGATTATGCAGAAAGGAAAGCCATGGAGAAGACAGACATTTTCTTACCAGATAATCTTGGAAATATTAGGTTAAGTGAAAGGAGGCAGGCACACAGGGTCATATGTGGGATCTGTAGTTGTGCCTCGGCATTGTTCTCTCCCCAGCCTTATTCTGGGGTGATCACTTCTCTATGTCTTACATCTACATGTCTGTCTAGTCTGGACATTTCATATAAATGCAACCAAACAAACCTTGTCTTTCGTTAATGATCTATTTCACTTTGCATTGCATTTCCAAGGTTACCCATGCTGTACCATATTTCAGTAATTCATTTTATGATGGATATTATAATATTGCGTGGATACATAAGGTATGGATTGTCTATAAATGAACATCTGGGTTATTCTTATATTTCTGTCATTGCAAATAATTTTTGGCATCATAATGTAGATTATTATGTAGATGTATGACTTGACTTTATTTAAATAGATACAATTAGAATTGCTGGGTTGTATGGTAACTGTTTTCCAGTTAGATTGTCAAACTGTTTTCCAAAGTAGACATTTTTACATTCCTGTCAGAAATTTTAAAATAAAACATAATAGCCCGGCTTATAATCTCACAACTGGGAGGTTAAGTCAGAAGGGTCACAAGCTTGACCTTCACCCAGGTATTTTAGTGACTTAGGAAGATCTGTTTCAAAAGTCAAAAAAAAAAAAAATCACAGTTAAAGACACATTACTATTGGTCCCCTTAGTATTTTCCCTTTCACTTAAAACATGCTTAGCTCATTTTTGCTCCTCTTTCTGAAGCAATTCTGTTGTCTTTTTAAATTTTTTAAAATTTGTTTTAAACAAGTTTTCTCCCTGTAGTCTGGGCTATGAGTGCTGTCTTAAGGTGCTAAATTGATTCAAACTGTTTATAGTAATTTCTGGCCAATAAAACATAATGATGTGTCATCAGTCACATATTCGTCAGATGTGGGACTATGTGGCTTCTGGATTCTCCTCAAAATCAAAATGACCACAAAGGGTCAAGATTTTGAATTGATTCATAATAGTGATGTAGCCTAACAGAATATTGTAGTAGCCCCACAGACGTCAGAAAATAGATGCTTCAAACTCACTTCAGGAAGTGTCAGACGACAAAAAGGCAACAAAGATCAGCGCACTCAAAGTGGGGGAGAGTATTTTGAGGTAAATTAATACAAATACATTTTCTACTGTAATGTTTTTTTTTTTTTTTTTTTTAGGGCAGGTGGTGTAGCTCAGTTATTAGAGCACTTGTCTAAGAAGTATACGGCCCCAGATGGATCCCACAGCAAGGACATGGTGGCACATGTCTACATTCTCAGCACTCAGAGGGCTTGTTAGTATTAACACACACAAGAGGACTGTTAGGAGTTTTAGGTTGGTTTGGGCTACAGAGTGGAGGACCAGTTGTAGGACCAGTTTGGACTACACGCTGTGAACCTGTCTGAAATACATAGATAGATGGATAGGTAGATAATATATAACATTCACCATATTTTGTGATCACACAGTATAAATACTTGTTCTCATCCATAATCATTCCTGCCTCCCCCCCTTTTTTCATAATACTCATCGTAAGTGCACAGGATGAACCGCCACATGCTAGTACTTGCTAAAGAGCTGCATTTGTTACTCATATAAAATTTTCTGGGTAGTTACATTTTATACTTATTGAAGGAATGAACACATAACGTTAGCTCATTCTTACATATGAAAACTTTGACAGATGAACTAGACATTGCTTCCATTTCTGGAGCATATGTTATACAGTGTCAAATCAAGAGAACCAACTGTGGATCACGTGGTCCCCAAAGAACCACCTGTAATTTCACCATTAGTTAAAACTTATAACCATGAACAAGTAATGCCTGGGTAATTAGAGACAGTAACAGTATGGTCTGCTCTTTCAGATTTCAGATATGAATTAATATATGTTTAAAAATTGGAAAGGCTTAACTACTTGAATCTTTGTCCACATGAACATCAAAATCATACGTTGGCTACAATTTATAGCAACCATTAAAGAAAGAAAATTATACAAGTGATGCTTCTTTTAAGCTTGTTGTAATCAGTTTAATGTCACTAGGAGAGACTTAAGAATACAGACATAACTCATAACACTTATAGTCAAGAGATTTCCAGAGTCAAGTTTATCTCACTAGCAAAGAACTGTATTTTTCAACAAATAAATCTGAAATAACATAGAAGAGAATGAAGCTGGATTTTCAACTCACATCACTCATAAAAATTAACAGTTTTGATTTAGTTTATCTTTGCCATGCTTAGACAGGTAAGTAAAATTAGATGGATGTAAGTTCCAAATTCAACAAGACCATGAATTTTTAATTTTTTATCTCATTTAGATTTTATCTACATTAATCAAAAAATGAAGGATTGACTTTAGTTGTATCTTAAATGTGACTAACACACTTTGTCTAACAAGATTCCCTGAACAGATCACTAGCTCAGCACTGTATCCCTCTTTGTTAAAACATTCCTGTCATTATGAGAAGCTGACAACTTTAAAAGCATCTAATTAATCCCTGGTTATGCCGGAAAATGAAATGTTTCCACCTCAGTGGATTTTACTTAGTAAAAATGTTTAACATAAATAAATAGTCTCCTGGGCAAGATTTTTGGTTGAAAATTATCCTCCTACCTCTCATGAATTTTCATGGGGAAAAAAAAGCTAAAATAAAACTACAAGCAGCTGAAAGCCTCTGATTAGAAGTCCATTCTCCTTCCCCTAGCTCATTGTTTAAGACAAAATGGAGGAAAATATCAAGTTATATGTCATTTCACTTTCGACTTACGTTTCTGAAAGATTAAAAACTCGCTGAGGATCGCCGTTTTCAATGGCGTATGTTATTGGGTCTCCTTCTCGGTCAGATGCCTTCAGAGAGAAAACATATTTAAATTATGAAGAAATGTATAAAAGCTTAAAACTCATGGCACAGAGTATCCTTTATATTATATTTTACTTAATGAATCTCTCTTTATAATTTATACCAATTATTACATAAACCACTAGTGATAAAATTATGTACATACTCTTGGTCTGCTCAAAACATTTCAAGATAATATTCAAGTCAGTAAGGAATTCTGAATAAAAAATCCTAAATTTGGAGCCAAAAAGCCTGAATTAAAACTTAGCCTCTGCTTATAACCTCTGTGATTATCAATCTCTTCATTTGTAAAATGAGGATCACAAGTCCTAAGTAATGATGAGAGGTTGAATCAAGACAATGTATTTCAAGGTACTTGGACTATCCTCTGATACTATGTAAGTTTTCAGCAAATGTTACCTCTTTGGTTAGAGTTTTTCATCCTCCCTCAGCTAAGTGAGGGAAGACAAAACTTACAGCCTCCGATACTGAGTTGCAGGTTTATCTTGCCCCAAATAAACACACAACCAAGTTTTGTAGCACTGAAGTCTAAGATTTGACCTCCGAACATACTCAATAATTTCTTTTTGCAATGAGTCATTAAATCTCTTTAGGAAAGTCATGGATGCGAAAGAAAGTGTGTACGATATGTGAGGGACTTGGAGAGATTAGTCTAAGCATGACCTCAGGGAGAAGGGAAATATCCAATAAAAGGTTACATAGACTATATTGATGTTAATGGCCAGGAAGACACCAGCCTTTCCACTGGAAGACATCTCCCTGGAACAGTAGGATGCAGGAAAGGCCTGAATTGTAGGATTTCTTTCAGGGGCTGTGTAACTGTGTAAACATCCATGGCCAGATGGGCAGAAGGGAACTGTTTAGACTATAAGTAACATTCCAGGTTGTGTTGACATCAGTTACAGATCCTTAATCAAGAAAAATATCCTTTGATCGCCACAACGGGATGCCAGCCAGAGCCTCTGTTAGGCTTGACGTCAGGGACAACTAGATAAAACTGCAGCTAATAACAAAAAATTAAGTATTAATACGTGCCAGTATTAAGGGAATCAAAAGTTTTGAGGGAGTAATCTGTGTGATACAAAAGTGCCTCCTTCGTAAAATGCTCTCTCCACAAGGCTCCCATGACGTCGTATTCTCATACTTCTATGCTGCATGATTGACTCATTTTTTTTCTTTCATGCATGACTTTTTTGTTGTTGCTGGATTGCTCCAAAGGTCGAATCTTAGATGTCATGTATTTTGACAATTCACCCAAGAGCACAGATGTTCGTATCATCTTCATACTGAAGCTTATCCTTTTATAGAATGTCCTCTGAATAGCAAACTTAAAGTCACTTGCTTACTGAAACCCACCTAGATGAAGAACATGTAGCATCAATTTGACATGTCAAACACCCCTAATTCTAAACCTAACCAACTTCAAGAAACAAACAAAACAAAAGCACAGAGGGACAAAAAAAAGTTCATTTTCCACATTGCTTCATTGCCTTAGGAAGTAGCTGCCAAGCCATCCTCCTCCTCCCTCAGGCCTTAGGTTGTCTCCTTGACCACCAATTCTTAATCCTCAATGCACCCTAACACAGATTCCATCGGAGCTATCTGAAATAGGTGTTTTATCTGGCTGACTTGGGATCCCAGCCCCACAGCCATCCTCCTCACGGATTACGGTGAGGGTGATTTTCCCAGCAACTCACCTTTTCTATTTCATCCTAACTACGATCAACTTTTCCTTAAGGTGAAAAAAAAGACATTATTATTTCCAGGCTAAGGTATTATTTCTTGATTGCACACAAATATACACAAAATAGTAAATGTGGAAGAAAATAATAATCCACGGAAACATGCTTTTTATTTTTTTCTAACAGTTACTGCTCCTGACAGTATTTTTGAATGAGCTATTCAGTCATCATCTGGAAACAACATCAAGACTAAACACCATTCAAACAACTCTGATAAAATGCAGTCAACACTACGTATCATAAATTGGATGCCCAATATTTTACATTCACGGAAGTATGATACAGTACTGTCCTATATCCACAATATTAGAGGTCGCAGTGTTTCATGATTTTATTTAAGACCTGATTCTGTTTTTCTGTCGAGGGACCAAAAGATGATATAATATCTCTGTAAATTAATTCACTTTTCGCGAAGGATTTTCTTTCATTATCAGCACACTTCTCAGTACATGGTCTCTCATGACTCTCAGTAAATTCATTTTTAAAAAACCAGGAAAATAAAACAACATAAACAAAACAAAGGTTCAAAGAAAAATAAGTGAGTGAAAGCAAGCAAGGTCCAACCAAAGTAGTATTTTACTAAACTGGTGATGTTTAAAGGATTAAGAATGGCACAGGAGAGCAAAGTAGCACATCAGTGGCTCAGACCACACCCAAAGCACAACGTCATTTCAAGCAAAAGCAGTAGTCAAACATTGCTTTTTTGAATACGTGCAGTGATGCGTGATGCGGACGTGAATAATGCATCGTCCATTCACCTATCCAGGAAAGACATCAGGTACCACTGTGCAATGACTTTGTGCTCAAGAAATGAAACAGTCTATCGAAGGCTAAAGCTAATTTTTAAAATTTTATTAATTTAAAAATATGGGAAATTGAACATAGTAACCTGTTTTGAAAAAAAAAACAATTTATCTTCTTATGTTTTCATAAATTTCAGACAAAATGCATTCTGCAAAAGCTAGTTTTCTTGTAAACAGTTTTGAATTTGGATTAAAATGGCCAGTTTTCATGAAAAACTACCGCCCTCACAGGTATTATTTTTATGGAATATTGAAAAATTTACTTACATGTCATTATTTCATTTGATACTGAATTCTAATATCTAATATACCTTGAAATATTTCCCCAGTGTCATCTGTCTATTTAAATTCCTCAGGATCATAAAGACTGAGTAATATTTGCCTACTTTATTGTTTGATGATGCTGTGACCATGTGACAATTTTGAAGACCTGGGATTTAGAATTAAATCCTTATTTGATTATTTTATTCCTTCTCCTATCTCCTAGTCTTTTATTGCTGTCCAGGGGTGCACAGCACCTGATAGAGTAATTATGAAAGATTCAAATCAGAATTCTTAAATCTATCTATAACATACATTATCACTTGTATAAACATCATATATTTCTATTTGCCATTATCTAAAGGGGGGAAATGATGCATCATAAATAATAAGAAATATCAACAGAAGACATAATTCTCCAAGTGCTATGATTTAAAAGTGTATTAATATGTGCTCTAAATATATTACTACAAATGGTTTACATATATTTGGAGTCTAACAAGCCGTCTTAAAATAACTGCTTACTGTATGTCAAGAATCATACAAAAACTGAGTGTTCCTTATCTCATTTCTCCCTCAGAGTGACTCGATTAGTAAATAGAAAATGCATGAGATTTCAATTACAATACTTTTTGTCCGCATTTCAATTAGAGTTTATGATTTGCTTAAATAGAAATACACCTTTTTAAATTCTGGAGATGGTATTAATAGTACCAGTTCATCTTGGCAAGGAGAGTGTTATTCAATATTTTTCATGTCACATATTTCTTACGTTTAATTAAAAACAATCCTATATCTTTATTTGAAACAAACCCAAACAAAAATAAACTTGAAAATTAAACGAAAGTATGAGAAAGCAGGTATTTCCTTGGTTTTATCATGGAGTTTCTGGGACTCTGACGCCAGCTGCTTAGGCCTGGCTGACCATCTGTGCTGAGGCTAAGCGCCTGCCAAGGTTTAGATCTGACATGACCCCCAAAGCCTCAGGTGTTCAGAGGCACAGATCCAGAAAGGTTTTAGGATCTTGAAGCCCTAGGCTCACCAGTGGATTATTACACCGAGGTTCATAGCTGAATTATGATACAGGGTCCACTCGAGGAGGCAGATCGCTGGTAGCAACTTGAAGTATCTCTCACTGTGGGTCTTCCTGATATCTCTCTCTCTCTCTCCCTCCCTCCCTCCCCCCCTCTCTCTCTCTCTCTCTCTCTCTCTCTCTCTCTCTCTCTCTCTCTCTCTCTCTCTGCTTCCTAGGTGCCACGTGCCACAGGTTGAGCAACTTTCCTTTTCCATGCTTTTCCACCATGCTACGAAGAAAGTAAAACCTCTGAATACTACAGCCAAAGTGTGTCTCTTCTGTTATGTGTGCACATCAGATATTTGTCCCTGCAGTGGAAATTGACTGAAATTGACTATACACAGCAGTGAACAGCGCAGACGACCTCCCACCCTGCCCCGTACACTGCAGTGCGGAGGGTAGGGGTTGGGGGTTGTAACTAGAATAATTCCTTAAAATATGTATTTTTCAGATCCTTATAAGTGAAATCTAACTTTTCTCATCCTAAATTACAAGTTTGGGTGTTTGTTTGAAGAAACTGAGAATAAATCATATTGAGAGGAACTTTTCAGAGGGTACAGAAAGTGTAAAGGTCACGAGGCAAAAATCTGCCTGCTGAATGCAATGTAATGTAATGCTGTAGTAACAACATTAACCTCAGTATAGATAGTGAATGATGCTTACTTAGAATGAAATGGGATGGAGTCAGCCATTGGATTGATGATATATGTTTAACAATACAAGAAGGTAAAGGTAACTTCCCTTAAAGAACAATTAATAAGTTTAAAATGGAAGCAATTAATTACTCTTCCTACTTGACTCAACCAGCTTACTTAAGGCATCTGAATTTGAGTCACCATGCTTTTAAAAACAGAGATATAAAAGTTCTTATTTAAGAAACGTTCTCAATGAAAGAAAAGAAATTTTAAAGAAGAAAAAATGGAAACAAAACTTCTCCAAATTCATATTCTGCTCATGTTAAAGATGAACACAGCCATCAAATGCCATCTGACAGAGTGTGCTTTATGTGCACAGAATGATTCTACACATTTCACAGGATATTAAGACAAAATACCAGCCCTTGGGGATTTTAAAATAGCTAAAATCAGTGGATTCAGATGATCTTTTGTTTTCTCACTTAGGCAAACAAGTTCTGATTTATGTCATTAGACTACTCCAGAGAAAGATTGGAAACTTTCAACTGAGGACAGCAATATTTCCACAGATGTCTGTGCATACTCCTACTGTCGAACAATTGGCCCTTTAACAAAATATTAGGATTTCTGTGTATATTTCCTTTTGGACTGAGACATTCCAAGTATTACTTTGTCATTTATGATCTTGATATAATATTCACTTTTCTAAATAAGTTTAAGTAAATAATTCAGATTACTCAACATTCTAGAAACATGCATTAAATTAATTATATATGTATAGAAAATTTAGAAATATAGTATAGGAAGGCAAAGTACAAATATGCTTTAAGATGTAAGAATGTTAAAAATAATCTACAGGAGCCATAACTGTCCGATTGCCTCTTTTCTTTCTACACTGATATTGATTAATGATCTTTTGTTCTGGAGGCCAAAAGCATTGCTTTAGGCTAGAGGGGCACAGCTGCATTTCAGCTGTGTTTGAAATGAACAGTGTTTAAGATATGGTTTTTGAAAGACATGCTGGCTAAAAGTGGGCATATATTTACTTTTACTACACATAAAAATTTCTGTAAATCAAGAAACTCTAAAAAAATCTTATCTAGACATTAGCTAGATATGAGGAGAACCCGTGAAAGGCCCAGCCTCAAAATATTTTTGTTGAGAAAATGGGAAATGCAGGAACCCAAAAGAATTTAGTTTGTTCTACAGAAGACATGTCATTTTGATTGGACTCAAGAAATAACCAACAAGATAAATTTTGAAGTAATGGAAATAAGAAAAATAAAATATAAATGCAAATAATTATAATTATTACTCCTAAATGTATTAGACACTTTACAGGTGATAGCAATGATCCCAACTTTCTGGATGAAAACACCTTAAGCGTAGAATTTTGCTAAGTGATTAAACTACTAATCATAAAATCATACCCTATTCAACATCCTCCATTGTTGTCATTGTCAACCATGATATGACACTCACGTGCTCAAGATTTCAATCTTTTTCTTATAGCTCATATCTCTTTCCCAACCACATATTATATGTCCTACACAATCGATCCATTTGGATACCAGAATACTATTTCTTCACACTTCTGGAGGCTGAAGTACAAAAATGACCACACAAGCCCATCCTAGGTCTTGAGCAAGAGCCTTTACTGATTGTGGGCAGATGACTCCATATTGTACAGTCACATTATGGACAGGAGGATGCTGTCATCTTCTCAGCTCTTACCAAGGCACGAATGACCCACCTGAGGACTCCACGCTCATGACATCATTATCTTATGAAATTTTCAACATCAAGTATGATCGTAAAGGAGAATTTAAACACCAAAATACAAATTCTGAAGGAACACCATTACTCAGTTCACATCTGATGTCGAATGGCCACTTAAATTTTAATATGTCCAAAATTGAAATATTCGTTCTCTTTTGGTTAATGGAAATTCAATCTTTTCAGTTGCTTGAACTACACCTTAAGAGCATTTCTATTTTCTTTTTTATATGCAATCATCAACAAGTTATGTAGTTTCTATCTCTAAAATACAACCGAACTAAAGTTATTTTTAACCATGTATATGCTCAAGATAGACTATTTTATAGCATATCAGCTTAACACTCTTTCTCATGTGCTTCGTCCCAGACTATTCTCAATGCAGTGTCAATAATTTTTCTTAAATTCACAATTCTTCAAGTCTTCCAATGGTAATTAATTCCACTCAAACATATTACAATCGCATGCCATATAATGCCATTTTACTCAAATATGAATTATATGTGCAGTGGCGGTCCCAAAAGTTTACATTTCCTAACAATTCGGCAGCCATTTTAGTTTGTGTAAGTACACAGTAATGTCCTCCCAGTGACGAATCCTTCTAGCGATGCATTCCTTACTACCTATCTTAGTGATTGAGTAGCACGTGACTATTTATTTATACACTTCCTCATTTCCGGTGATTTTACTTCTACTATTCTTCTCCTTTCTTACTCCACTCTAGTCCCACTAGTGTATTTGCTGCTCCTCAAAAAGCTAGCAGGGACAGATGACCTATGTACCCCTCAATGTACTCAAGTCAGAGATTCTCTTGAATTTTTCTTGATTATTGTATACTTTTTTGATTTTCATTCTGGTAAGTCATTGCTGAATTCTTTCTTATGGCATTTGTTGCAATAAATTTTTAATTTAAAAAATAATAAAAATTAGAATGAATCTTGCTAAATTCCCAAAAAGAACCCATCTATCTTCTCTAGTAACTAGGATATAAAAAAATAAAGAAATAACAAAAGCTTAGCAGATTTTACGAATCCATGAGCATTAATCGACCTGCTATTGAACGCACAATGATTTATTAAAGAAATTAAAGGGAAAATTAATAGCTTTCACAACACATGAGGGAATCTCAACATACTGAAAATTATGTGGTATTGGTCTAAGAGGGAAGCTAATAAGCAGTTGCATTAGAAAAACAGACTTCAAAACAATATTACAGGCAGGTGAAATGAAATGTTGATTTTCAACATCTTCCACAGTTTAGCTATTATCACCTGTACTGCTATAAACATAAACAAACAGGTATCTATTGTACGTTGGTTTAAACATTTGGGAAGATACTCAAAAGAAACGTCACTGGTTTAATGGAATATTTATTTTCAGCCTTTAGAGGAATCTTCATGTTGCTTTGCATAGTGGTTATATCAGTTATATCCTTTTCCCCTGTAACTTCACCAGTATATATGGTCACAACTTGAGACCATCATGCTCAGTAAATCAAGTCAAAGTCAGCAGGTAAAATATTGCATGGTTTCCTTAATAGAGTCAAATTATGAAACCAAATGGGCGATATGAAGGAAGGAGTGGGAGGGACATTGAAGAGGGGACGAGATTGTAATGTTGTTGTGACATATATGCACACAACATTCTTAAGTTCAATGTAACCACTGTGTATTGTGCGCGCATGCGCGCACATGCACAAACACACACACCTATACTAATGAACACTGAGGGAAAGCCTAAATTAAAATAAACAAGTAATATATCTCAATAATCTAGAAAAGGAAGCCCAAACCAAATACAAAATTAGAGAGTTTCCTTCATAGAAGTAATAAACAAAATGGAGACCCAAATAATAGAACTAAAGATCAAGGAAACAAGAGTTGTTTGCTTACTTATATGTTTAGAAACAGGGTCTCACTGTGTAGCCCAGGTTGGTACTAAACTCAACACCTAGCCCAGGCTAGCCTTACATGAGTTTATTTTTTGAAACAGAAACATATTTTACAAAACTTAAGCTAAACAAAAAGAAGACCTAAGTAGATATAAAACCTAACCAAATGAAATCAATGATAAAAAGGAAACATAAAACTAATAACACAAATATGAAAATGTAAATAATTCTATTATGAATTATTACACACCAATAAAATAGAAAACCTAGCAAATCTAGATGAATTTATGACTAAAGACACAAAAATAGATCAGAAAAATAATGGGTAATAAAATTAAAACAGTTATAAAAATTATCCCAACAAAGAAAGCCCAAAATCAAACGGATTGGCAGTTGAATTCAACAAAACTTTTAGAGAATTTTTTTCAAACTATTCTAAAAAATTGAAAGGGAGGGAGCTTCTACTAACTTGTTTCAAGAGGCACACATCACCATGCCCCAAAACCAGATAATGACACCACAAAAATAAAAACCAAGGATCAAATATTCCTTATAACCACAGACATAAAAATCTCCACACAGTACTAGCAAACCTAACCCAAAAGCACAAGAAAATGTTCACTCATGGTGACTGAGCAGGCTACCAGCATAAAATAGACAAATCAATGACTATGATATATCATAGCAACAGAATGAATGGAAAATATCATATCATCATTATCCGCAGTTGCAAGTAAAGCTACCTGATTGTGCTGAGACCCTAAAAGCATAAGCAACAAAACAGAAAATAAATGTATGTGATATATCAAATTAAAAACCTTGTACACAGAAAATAAAGTCTGTAGGGTGAAGAATGAAAAAGCAACTTACGGATGGGGAAAATATATTTGAAATCTTTTTCTGATAAAACATAAGCATCCAGAACATACAAGAAACTTAGAAAAGCAAACTAACAATATTCCACAATGTTCTGATAAATAGTGCAAATTACCTGAGTAGACATTTCTCAAAAGAAGGCAAAGAAGTAGCCACATGACATATGAAAAAATGGCCAACATTCCCTCTAGGAAATAAACATGAAATCCTCGCGGAGATGTCGTCACACAGTCTGAAAGTATTTCAGCAGAAAACCAAATTTTTAAAAATCAAATGTTGACAAGAATTTGAAGGAAAGGCCACTTACCCACTACTGACATAAATTAGAAGAGCCATTATGAAGAATTTTTCTTAGAAAACTGGAAATAGTTTATATTATGATAAACTATTTAACTTTAGACATATAACCATGGGAATACAATTACTTAGAGATTTCTTTGAATCAAAGAGATTTCTGTGAATTCTTTATTTATTATGTAGCTAATCTCAATGGTCAAGATATAAGATGAATTTAGATATTCTTTCGCTATGGACAAGTAGATAAAGATAAATTGATATGTGTCATATTTTCATACACAACTAGGTATTATTCAGTCTTTAAAAAGCATGAATCCAGTAATTTGTGTCAAAGTGTGCAGAAGTAGAAAAACAAACAAAAAGCCTCACAAGAAAGGCAAATATATGTGGTGTCTTAGATGGAGATACTAAAAACTTGTTCTTAAATGGTAAGAGGGTTGAATAGTAATTGCTAGATGACAGGAAGGGACAGGGAGAGAGGGTGTAGAGAAAAATTGGGTAATGGGAAGTAAAAATTAAAAGAAATAAGTTTCAGTGCTTTACAGCACGGTGAGATGACCATCAGTCACTATAATTTGTCATATATTTTATAAAAAATCTCAAAGGGAGGAGCTTAGGAGCTGCAAAGATAAGTAGACACAAATGCTAATTTATACATGTATGGATCTGTAGCATTGTACTCCATAAGTACATTCAATTATTACATGTAAGCTAAAAATATTTTTGAATGTGCCACAATAATACAATTATATATTAATAATTTGATCCTGGCAAAGTCATCAATCGTAATTATTATAATTATTACAGTGCAACAATGAAAACAGAGGACAGGATTCGAAAAACATAAAATGGAAATGTCTTCAGGGGACACGGGTTTTGCATTTTTTATATTCTATTGAGAAATAGGAATATTCATAACCCAGAGAAGAGCATGGGTCTCTGGCCTCTCCTTGATTAATGGCATGGGTGTACAAGCGGAGGAGGCTGAGTTTGGCCTCTGTTCTCACATTCTTCTACACCGTTTGATAAAAGACCTTTTTTAAGCATTTCTTGTGACAAATAAAAAATTTAACACATTGAAAGAGGTAGAGTGGTCCAGATTGGGTTTGCCATTCAATCAATGCAATCAACTGCATTTACAATAAAACATTTTATTTACAAGGAAAAAATGCCTTGTTCTCAATCTCATATAATGCATGTCTCTTTATTGCTTCCACATGATACTAAATTAGAAGCGTAGTGTGTATATGTATGTGTAAACATGTATGTGTGCAAAATTTCTATCCTATATTCCAAGAAATTAAAGACTTTCAGGTATATGATTAAATACAGAACTTGTGATATTGAGAGAGAGAGAGAGAGAGGAGGAGAGGGAGAGAGAGGCATGCAGTCTAATGTGAAAGCCCTGGGGTCCAACCGTATTATCAAAAATTTAATTCGTGATTTGATGTCATAATTCCAATGTGATGATTTTCTCAGCTTGACACCGTAAGCCTACTGTGAAGGTTTTACCAGGCGGGTCTTTGGGAGGTTATTAGTTTTAGAAGAGATAATGAGAGTGGAGCCTAAGTGCCCTCCAGGGATGAGGATGAGCGATAAGGTCTTGTTCTCTCTCTCATATGGGGATGGATTAAAAAAGAAAAGAAAAGAAACAAGGATGGCCTCAACAGAATCTGATCACTCTGATCTGACTTCCTATCCTCTCAGAATTAATATCTGCTATTTAAGCTCATCAATCAATACTTTGATACAATGTTTTCCTTTATTAGTTTGTTACACATTACTGCATCTTGTTATGACTACCAGAACTGACCGAGACAAATGCTTCATAGTACTTTGAGTGAATCTGTATCCATATTCAGACTGGTATTAACAAATAAATAAGATGATGAGGAAGAAGAAGAATATTTTTTTACGTTATAATAATAAATATGGAAGAAACAATGGTATCAGGACATTATCATTTGGGAAAAATGTTATAAGTATTTATACAAGAAATATGGATAGATGTTAGAACATGATGGGTAAAATGATTGAGGAAAGTGTATATTCACAGTCACGGGGACATGACAAGATACTTTAAGGAAGACACAACTTAAGTCAAGGTATCAGTAGTAACATTCACTGTACTGGAATAAAATAAAATATAAGCTGAGTGACAAGACATAATTAAATAAATATAGTGTCATTTCTGTGTAAATTCTCACAAAAAAACAACTTAATCCTAATTGTAAAAAAAAAACCTTTTCTTAAATAGAGAAATCACACTAAATAACTGGCCCATAATCTTCAATAATATCAAGGTTATGAGAATAAAAAAAATCATTTCTGACTAAGGAAACTTAAAAAATGTGGCAACTGACATCCATGTGATTCCGGATTAAATAATCAGCTAACACTGTTATAGGAGACAGTAAAAGTTCAAGATTGTCACTATGTCACCATGAAGTTATGTATGGGAGCTATTTCACAATTTTAAAGGCTGAGTGTTAGTCAGATAGGTGTGAAAAGTCATAGGTCACAGCTTGAGGGAAAGTCAATAAGATAGCACACAAAGGTAGAACCCTGAGGGCACAGGGGCAGAAACAGCAAGTGCCTTGACAACACACACCTGAGGCTGTAGTATTCTTTTTTTCCAGTCCTTTTTAAAACTTTTGTTTAATTTTTTCCTCATTTTATTGATATGTGTAAGTGCAAAATTTAAGGTTTACAATGAAATTGAGCATTTTGTGCACATAATTATCTTGTCAAGGTGACAAGGACTTTCCCACTCTCCTTTTGTCCCTTCCCCTCCCCTCCTCTCCCTCCCTCCCCCGCCCTATCCACCTGTTTCACTTTGTTTTTTGTTTTAAGTTTCATAACAGTTGTGATCTGGGTCTCTCATATCAGAGAGACCAATGGATGTTTCACCTTCTGCTTCTGACTCACTTCATTAAGCATGATGTTCTCAAGCTTCTTCCATTTACATCTATAAAGCCCAACAGCGTGGAGGTTTTTACAGGCAAAAGTAGTATTGCTCTTGCCCAAGTTCATAGGAGGCAGCTGGGCCACCCCACATTCCACCCTGAATCCCCTACTTGCTCGCTGCATCTCTACGCATCTATACATAACTTAGCAGCTTAGAGCATGTCACCGTGTCACAGACCTGACCATGAGTGATTGACCCGAGCAAGTGTGCAGTTAAGGGTCACCACACACTGTCACACTTCTGGTTTCTATAGCCTTTCACATGATTTCTT